>VZTI01005236.1:294278-305513 GCA_013397865.1 Struthidea cinerea | reverse complement strand
CGGGGGTGGGGTGGGGTGGGGTGTGCAGCCAGCCAGGCAGGAAGGAAGGAAAGAGAAAGCAAGCAAGAAAGTGAGAGAGCGGGGAGCCGGAGGGACAGCTGAAAACTGGAGCAGTCTAAAGCCCCGCGCTTCCTTCCTCTGCCTCCCTGCCCCCGTCACCCGCTGGATTTTGCCAAAGGTAGGGCGGCCGCCGCGGGCGCGGGGTGTGCGGGGTTTTGGGCAGGGTCTCCCCGCCCGCTGCGCTCCGCGCGGGCCGCTCCCGGGCCGCTCCCGGGGGGATGCTGCAGCTCCCGGTCCCGCCGGCAGCGAGCCCCGCGCTGCTGCTGCGCGCTGACTTGAGAGCTGCCGGAGAGTACACAGTGGTTTGGTACGGGGCATGCCCCAGATCTCTGACACATACCGGAGCTGGGATCGGACTAGAAATAGCAGGTAGGCAGGTAGAAAATAAGGCGAGTATTGCTCTCTGTTTTCTTTCTAGCTTCAATTGTTTTAACGATTTGTATGTAAATGTCATGCTAAAGAACAGTGCTTTAGTATTGTGTATTTATTTACTCTATGAGTTGTTTTCGTGAAGTCAGATATGAACAGACCTCATGTTAGCTGCCGTTATATACCTGGAAATTTTATCAGGAAACTTAAGAAAGTCAAAGAAGCTGTAGGATGTCCTGGATCGAGAATAAGAAGTGAAGGGTACAGCACCCGAGCGTTGCCACAGCGACTTCCCAAAGTTCCAATTCCACCTTCAGTTTGCTTATTCATGCCATGTAGTTCCTTACTGCAGCGACTCTGCAAGTTGTTCCACTGGAATTTCTTGCAGTTTGAGATTTGACTCCAAGATAATGAAGGTTTCTGAACCTTTTTCTAGAAGGCAAGTGTTCTGAAATTAAAAAAAAACAAACAACAACAAGGAAATATTTTGACAGAGGATGTGATTAAGGCTGTTTTGTAATTATCCACTAGGCTGACCTATGCTCAGTAACTTCCTTGTATTGGTGAAGGCAACAGGTCTATCAGAATTGTTGCAATCAGTATATAGATTTTTTTTTTCCAAGCTGTCGATATGCTGATAGTATAATACAGGTTTTGGAAAAGATCTTTAATCTGCAGTGTTTTCTGTGTTAATCTTGTCAGTTTGTATGGAGTCAATTACAATGCGAAGATGAAATTCACTACTTGCAGATTTCATTCTGCTCCACGGTAAGACCTGTTGTACTGTTTTATTTTGGTGTGGTTGGTTTTGGTTTTTTGTTGTTTTCTGGGTTTTGTTTGGTTTGGTTTGGTTTTTTTTACGTATTTATTAGGATCTTAATCTAGTGTGTGTTTTAGCTGAAGTGGAGAGCAAGCCTGAACTTGCTTGTGTTTGTTGAACTGGTTGCTCACAGTGTGATTATCTTGCCATGTACACCTAAAGGTTTGACGGTTTCTTCAGGCTTGTATCTGTATTGATATTAAAAAGGGAAAAAAAAACCCTAGTCCCACTTGAGTGTTTCTGCATTCACCTGTAACCGACTGTTCACACATTTTATTATTGAAATTTGGATTGCTTGCTTGCTTCAACAAAGATTTGTCTATCTCCCTGTCAATTTTGTTTTCAAGAATTTTCAACTTGAAAATTGTAGAATGAAAGTATTTTAAAATTAGTAGATATAGCTCTTCAGAATGCTAGATGCAGGTGCTTAACCTCCATGTGAGGAAGGGTCCTGAGAGTTATAGTTGCCATTTTTCTTTGATGCTATTTAGCTGTCACTTTTAGTAAAAGAAAAGAACTGTAGGCCACTCTAAGTTTTTTGCCTTGTCTAAGTCCCTTCCATGAGATGGGAGAAGGAAGAAATTGACAATCAGTTTGTAAGGAAGTGTGAGAAACATCTATGAAAGACAGTTGGATGATTCCATAGAAGGCTTGAGATGTGCAACACACATCACAATTCATCCCCTGCTGAAACTTTTTTCTTAGAAGAAAAGCCCAAATGGTTTTCCTTGTATTGCTTTTTCCACATAGCAATTTAGGTGTTTTATCCCTATTTTGATAAAACTGAATGGTCAGGTGTCTTCCAAGAAGTTTAATTTTTTTTTTTTTTTAAATAAGCATTATAGCATTTTCCTATTTTTAGTAACCATGTTGGGAATGATGATTTTTGTCTTGGTTACCCTACTTAGGAGAATATAATATTACAACAAGAATCAGTTTTATTTAAGAAAGTTCAAATTCCCCTTGTGGGTTTTTTTTGTTTCTTTGCTGGTTTTTTGGAGGCGGGGGTTTGCTATTTATTTCTTTGTAGGAAAAATCTATTTTGCCTTGCTTCTGAGATTTGTTGTATGGAATGTATGCAACCGTGTGCTCTAATGTTGTTTACTTAAATTTGTAGTGGTAGAAATATGGATGTGAAGGAGTGTGAAAGTATTTGTACAAATGTGTATATGCCATATATATGCACTATAATTCTAATACTGTACATTCTTTAGGGTTTATTATGACTTATTTTGCAATCAAAGCTAAGGAGGAGATTAAATTATTTTTAAAATTTATAATAATTATCAAAACAGATTAATATATTGAATAAGGGGGTCCTTGAGTTCTGCATTTCTTTATACTTCTTGAGTTCAAACCTCATAAAACATTTTAAGAAGTGATTCCGTATTTATGTCCTAGCTTGCGAAACATTCACCAGTGTGTGTAGATTTGTTTAGCTGTTATGTTAATCTTTCTGTAAGTAGTGAAACCAAGCCAGCTGTTAGTATAACCCTTTGCTTAGATTCACAAAATAATATGTGATCTTACTGGTATTTAACCAGTTGCATAGCTAGGCCAGATCTAGGCATGTCTTCATAAATCTTGATGGATGCACTGACAGCTTCTGCCGTAGACAACTACAGAAACAGAAAGTGGCTTGGGCGTTATCTTCCATCACTGTTGGCATTTTGTGGTCAAAATATCTTCTCAGCAAGCAGTTCCTCCTTTCCTCTGCTACATGCTTTGTTCATAAAATACACAGCAAACCATAATCATTATTACAGATTTGGAAGCAAAGTTTGTTCTCTGCTGGGTAACCCTTTGCACTGGTGTGTGGTTTATACAAAGATGGCTTAGCATCCAAATAGCTGATAATACATGGCTATTTGAGTTCCTGAAGTGGCAACACTGGAGGTGTTCCAGAGTAAGCTGTAGGCAAAGCTATTGCATGTAGAAAAAACAGTATTAAGATAGAGAAGAGAGTGTATGTGGGTATAAATATATATGTTTATATGAAACAGATGCATATTTATTTATATAGCTAAAGCTACTTTCCCGGGTGTATTTTTTGTTATTATGAAACGTGGGGAGATTGAGAAGATGATACTGTCTGAAAATGAGCACTAACACCCTAGGGAAAAAATAGCCAGATGCTACCATGAAACCCAGAACTGTCAAGGAAGGTGGAAATGGCTGAGATAACCAGCTGCAACTGCAACTTTAAAGGCTTAGACTGATATGCTAACACTGTAGGGGTTTATATACTTGAATATGTATGTGGTTTGGTTGTTGTTTTTTTGTTTGTTTGTCTGTTTAATTGTGTTTTTTATTTAATTATTTGGTACCTGAAAGACTATTTTCTGGCCCAAAGAGTACTTGTCTAATACTTTTTTCCCCAGCAAGTAATTTCTGTACTAATTTTCATTTCATTCTGTACTCAGAATCAGAGAATATATCTTCAACTTGTTAAGAGACTATGTGTTTACATTTACATTTTCCAGGGTTTAGAGATCGGTGGAGGCCATACTGTTGAATTTTATCCTTTATGACTAGAGGCTGCAGTGAAAATTTTGAAGAGATGCTGAGTTTTCAAATTTTTAATGGAATGATGAGAGTCTATATAAGCATACAGGTTGGGATGGGACGGGAAAAACGTAAATACGAACCTGGATTGTTAATCAGTTTAGATCAATCTTTTTGAATTTTTGAATTTAAATAACTTGGGAATCTTTAATTGAGGGTTAACTCCGTAAAAAAGTTAATCTCTCTTGAGAGCTTGATATCTGATTGACCTATAGAGTTCTCTCTCTAAAAGGTTTTAATTGTATCAATTTAATATTCAAGATAATAAATCACTTCTCAGACTTGTGGGTAGTGATCACAGCTGATAAAAATATTTCCACAAAAATGAAGTTAGAGACTAGAGAAAATCCAATGACACTTTAAATAATGGAGTGTTTGTAGTAAGTATACTATGTTGATTTTCACATCTTCCAGAAAAATGTAGGTTTACTCACCTCCTTTTTTTCTTATTATTATGTCACATACATGTTTATGTGGTGTAAGTATGAAGAGTCTAGTTTTTCCTTGGTTTTGCTTACCACTTTATGAAAGTGTGGGAGTAATCCAGATATTTATAAAATTTTGCGAGAAAAGACTTCTAGCGATTGAGGTAATTATTTAATAATTTATTTGGTAATCATAATGAAGTACAATCACCAATAGCAGTGATAACAGTTACGCTTCGGCAGTGCATTATTTTAAATTATCTGTATGTGGCTTTGGGTAATAAGGAGGGGCATAAAGATTTATCTCTTTATTTATTTCTACCTTTCTGAATAATGACTTAGATATTCAAAAGACATTGGAGGAATCTTAGAGGAAAAGGGTTTATTCTTTATTTAGGAATTGATAGAGTAAAAATGTAGGCAATCTTTTAAGTTTCAATTCTAGATCATAAGTACTGCATTTTTTGCCTTGAAATACTTTGAAAAATTAGGTATCAATGCCTACTACCATGGATAAATTCTGGGCATAAGATTTCTGCTCTTTCTCATTGCTACTTAAGTCTTAATGCTCTTCCACTGAAGCTGTTCTTTCTTTTCCAGGCTGCTTAAGGCTAGTACCTGCATGCCAGGACAGCTGCTACAGTCAGCAGGTTTCCCTAAGGCCAAATTGCTCTTTATACAGAAAGAGAGAGGTGAAAAAACCTGTTGAGTGTTGCTGATCTTAAACCTTCTTTGAAGAAATATGATTTCAGGCTCTTCCAAACAGCTTCAGAGCAGTAGCATCTGGATTTTGTAAATTGTGAATTTAGATATGGCCGTGAGAGAAAGAATAACTCAAATGCATGGAATTTGGAGAGTGTAAGAGCTGAGTTGGAAAATACTAAGGAAAAACTCCTGGACAGCCAGAACTTGACTATGGGGTCATGCCTCTTCTGTTTCTGGTCAAGGGAAAAATGCTTCCTTGTCAGAGTTGAGATGCTGCTGGTTACCTGTGTTCCTGCATGACAGTTTGTTTGAGGAGCTGGATCTACTGTTGCAAACCCATTTTATTGACAGCAGTACTTGTTCAGTTGGATTCTCAGTTGAAGAGGGCTTGAATGCACAGTTCACATAGAATGCTCTAGACAGTCATTATTCCTTTGTTCCATTGCAAGTGTGTTTCTGTGCTAAAAGGATTTTGAGATTAGAAGATAAGGGAGTAGAAGCCCTGTTCTACAGTTAATTGGTGCTAGTGTGGAAATAGGAAAGCTTTAGGTTCCGGTTCTGGTGTTGGATAAGTCATTCTCTCCCTGATATCCAAGTACTGTGTAATAAGTGTGTGTGTAGATAAGTGGTTCATCTCTTACCTGTTCATCTTAATGTTTAACTACTAGGAATATGTGTTATGCTGAGACTTTGATTTTGCTATTTTCTTGAAATAGGCTAAGATAAAAAGGTGGGTTTACCCTTGTTGAAATTTTCATATACAATTTAAAAATATTACTGTTCAAGTGACGGGGAGTCTTTCACTATTTTATTCAAGATAAATGTGAGCTTCAGGTGAGAATTTTTTTAATGTCCTTTTTATTTTCCGTATGTTTGCAGTCTTTAAAAAAAATCGGTTTGAACTGAAGAAACTTGAAGAGGTGTTGTGAGGAAACGGATATTTTCTGCTGGCTGGTGGCCACCAAATTTAAGAGAGTTTTCTTGCTAGTGAACATGCATGCAACCTGATTTCCACATGACTGTGTGGGGCAATATACGGAATGAAGTCATGTCATCCACAGGCAATGGCACTGGTATTGAAGAATTTTTGGTCAACATTAACCTTGCACAGTATCTTCCTAACTTTAAAAAATATGGCTATAACATTGTGACAGATTGCGTGGGAATAAATAACAGTGTGCTTCAGCAAATGGGAGTGTTGCCTACAGGGCATCGCAGAAGGATTCTTAAGCAGTTGGACAGTCTTTTGAAAATTCAAGGAAATTCTCTTTTCTGTGAAAATCTAAAATTCAAAGACTTGAAAGGCTTAGAAGAGAAGCAATATTCATCCTCAGATCAGGACTCTCCTGTAAGCAATTCGAGTATAGATGGGACTGGCTTGATACCTGCAACATCATCAGAAGAACTTCTTAAGAAATCTTATGTTAATAAGGAAAACTTTGAACTTGTGGAGCAAAACTCAATGGAGGCGCATGACGATAGCTTTTCAAATTTGGATTATTCCCATTTATATCAGAATTCAGACAGCATAGTAAAAGCTGTCAGTCAAAGTAGAAGTATGAAGACAAATACTCAGGCAGATGCATCACTGACAGAAGCTGCTGCATACCAAGCTGATGAGCACTTGACTGGCCCTTTGGTGTTTCATGATCCTCCTTCATTTGTTCGTTCATGCGAGACGAAATGCAAGGAAAACAAACACCAGAGGTTTGCGGATGAGGGTGATTTATCTGATAGTAAGCCAGATTCTCCATTCTATAAGTTTAAAGGAGAAATGATAGACAATGACTTATATGATTCCTGTACGCTAAACTGCATGAAAGTATTTCCAAGAGCAAGCCGATCTTTTCTCTTAAGGCATCGACCTGTACCAGAAATTCCCGAATCAAGTAAAGTTCAAGCTTCATCAAGGTAATTGCTGTTCATTACTAATGAGAAATTACTGTCATGGTAGAACTTATGGTTTGGGGTTTCTTGATTTTTTTTTTTTGAAATGTCTTTTTTTTGATGTGGATTTTTTTAGTATGCGTTGTAAATACACTGGATCTGATATGAATGTTGCCAAATTTACTGAAGAAGGGTTAAGCTTCAGTGTAATTTAAAAGCAAAAATGAGAGTATAAAGGGAAATTTTAGAACAGTGTGTCCTTACAACCTCCCCAATTTTCTCTGCATCTACATATTAACAAAGAAAGGAATCTTTATTGCTTTAGATGTAAATGTTAAAAACAACTGCATAAAGCATAAGCAAGAATGTTCTTCAAGATGGCTTTTGGGTTAATTTCTGAACTGGTAGTCATTTAATGTTAACTTTGGAGAATGATGGCAACCATTTTCTCCTATGATGTGTTGGCTTTTGCTGGTGGTCTCATAACAACAGAACTGCAGCTTTTAATGATAATTGTAGTATAAAAATATTTTCGAGACATTCCAGCAGGGAAAAACAGCAGTGGAAAAAGGAAGAAAAAAAAAGGATAGATGTGGAAGGTTTTCAGAGTTTATGGAATCTTTGAATTTTTTTCAAAATGTTCAAGTAATGTGGCTGTGTAATTTTCTTCCTTCAAAATGGTTGAGTTCATAATTTGAATCCACAAATTACTGAGCAGCACTTATTTTCTTGAATAAGCATTAGTTGTTGTAGCTTGTCTTGGAAAAATATGATAGAATGTTGAGGAAAATATCTGCTGTTGAGACCTAATTCTAGACCTATCTTAACAAAGGTATAATTGTTTGAATGTTAAGAATAATAGGCACTGAATATGTAGTCAATCACAATACAATATTACTGTAAGGCTCTAAGTGAAAAATATCTCCACACAGGTTAATTTCTAATATTTTTGGATCTATTAAGTAAAGTTTTAGTTGTCATGCTGGCTAGCTGTCTTAAACAGGAGAAAAATTAATGCAAAGGCATATGCAAAGTTTTGTTGGTGTAGCCATATCCAAATAATTAGGTTGCATTTATTTTATTTTTTTAAATTTTTTTGAACCACAGGCTATGCCTGGAAGGGACGTGTCTAAGAATGCTTTATATTTATCTTGTTTTTTTCATCTGCATATCTCAGCAGTTAGAAACACCATCGAGTTTATACATGCTCTAAATGCAGGGGTTTCCCAGCATTTATAAGTTTTTTTTAGATTACTGAAAGAAATCAAAATTAATCTTGTAATACAATTGTTTGAACAGGTGGAGAGGCAAAGATTCTTTGCAACAATTAGAGATTTTTTTTGTGTGACTTAAAAACTGCTTCATTTATGTCTTCTAAATGACAAAAAAATTGTGCTCATTGAAACTTAAGTATACGTATCTTTCAGTGAGGAGAAGATTTATGTTAACTCTTGTAGAGTGATTATCCCTACTTCATTTAATAAAGCTATTCATCCTGAGACAAAATGGGATTCTTAACCTAAAAGTTGATAATAACTACATACTAAAAGAGTATACTCTCACTGTCTTTTGAGAAACAATCATCCAGTTGAGAGAATATGCTGTATTTGTAACCTTTCCACCGTTGGAGTAAATCCTCCAAATCCCAGTCTGTTAGTGATTGATAGGTGACCAGGTCACTAACTTCATTACCTGCCATTTTGCTTTGTGAGCTCCAGCTTCTTTTCTTGGTCTTTATGCTCCAGTTATAGCAATATGGAAATCCTGAGGGACCAGTCTGTCTGTGGAAGATCGAGGCTAAACAAGGACTTTACAGCAGAACTTAAACTTTGCAGAAACATTCTTGATAACCTTTCAGACAACCTTTTTATAGGGGCAGAGAACTAATACAGAACTTTAAAATGGCATCATGCAAGCATCTTTAACCTCAGGAAAGATTGTGTCTTTTTTACAGAATTGCATAAACAAACAGCCTCAGCTGGCCTTATTGACAGGTGCTGGTTTCATCCTTATTACATTGTATAAAGGCTGTTCCATAGAGGCAGAGAAATCCTGCTGAAATCTTCTGGGAAACTCAGCGTTTCCTTCTAGTCATTCATGGATATTAGTCATTAAATTTTCATGCAAGGAATACTTTTCTCATCACCTCCTATGTGCCTTTAGCACAAAAAGTTCATACAGTGGGTCTCCTTGTGCCCCATGGTAGGACGATGACCATGTCATTTTTTATTGCTAATAATGCACTTACCTCTCTTGCAATTTAACTGCTTCCCTGTGCCTCACTTTTACTCCTGCCTCTTGCCTGTAACAAAGCATGCTGGCAGCTGGAAAGACACCATAGCATTTTAGAAGTTGAAAATACTTTGGGTTTATTTCTTTTTTGAATTATGGCACTGCAGTGTGGCATCACTGTAGTATTGGGGAGTGCAGAATTTAAAAATAAAAAAGTAACAATTACACGATGTTCTTAATAGTGGAGTTATTGTGCAGATTTTAATACTGGTTTTTGTTGCTCGGTATTGGTGTGTGGTTATGCTAGATTATTTTCAGCTAGGCTTTTCCTTATCATATTATTATGAGCTCTCTGTTGTTAGAGAATTGGTAAAGATCGGTGAAAAGGTGTTTAAAACCACAAAGTGAAAAATTCAAGATTTTTGTAAGACAAAATAGTGAAAGCATTGCAAGGGATGGAACTAATCGCTAATGTGTCTTTTGGTCAAGATTTAAGATAATTAGTTTTGAAATAGTTTTAGAGGCCTTGGATACTTTGGATCATGTCATCTAGCAGTCACTTTTCTGTAAAATAGTTACCATTGCATCATTTCGAGAAGCAATCTGTTCAAACAAAAAGCTGAAGCACATTTATAACACGGTAGACCTGATTTTTATACAGAGTAATACGCAGACAAAAATTTCAGACTGATGAATTCTATATTCTCTTAGATTTTTTCATGTCCCCCATCTTTGTTATTTGTGTTGTGCAGTAGTGGGGTTGTTCTGATGCTTTATTAAGAGAAATAAGAAAAAATAGACCAAAATTCTGTACAACATCCTGCATGTGGGGGGAAAATATAAATAAAATAGGAAATGGTGCTTGGCCTGAGCAGGCACCATTTGTTTTCTGCAGTTGGCAGATCCTATAGTTGGAATTTCTTGCTTGGTGCTGATATCCTTTGGACTCCATTTCTTAACGTGCAAGTGGTCAAGATTGCTAATGAGGTGCCAGGCTGGTGTTGCTGTGTATCTCTACTGTGTTCTGCTGCACAAAATAAATTTTTTCGAAGAGAGAAGCTGCTCCCTCTCTTTTCCTGTGATAAAGTATCACCATTAATTTACCTCTGCTAGCAGTCTATGAGCCCCAAAGCTTTAACACAGCATGCTAGAGCAGTTCTGATGTGTTTGCATTATGGGAGGGTTAGGTCTTGAGATGCATAGAAAAGAAAACATGTCTTGAATGAGCTTGAAAACAAAAGCTTCTTTCATTTAAAACACTCGGCAGAAGAATGCCAGTAAAGACTTTGAAGCACTGACTGCTTGCACTGACCTCCTTCCCTCACTTTATTTGCAAGGTGACAGGAGTATGTTGAATAAACCAGCTCGGTGCAAATTTTTATCTTTCCAGCCCCTCAGCATTTAGCAAGACCAGTCACTGCCTCATCACATCCTTTCATCCTGTTTGTGTATAATAAGGGGTGCTAAAGAAGTGTATGCAGCCTGAGCTGCATCCGGTACCTCTTGATATATGAAAATAAGGAGTCTTAATCGCCACAGTTGTAACTAAGTCAAAATTGAATAATAGTTGAAATTATTGTTATATCTTTGAAAAATTGGAGCACTTTGTGATTGACAGACTGCTTGCACTAACCTTCCACTAAAGAGCAAACTAGAGAATATCATCAGTCTTCTTTGTTTGAGGTACTCAATTTTTGAATGGACAAAATTCAACAGAAGTATTCACTTTTTGAAATGGCTAAGAAAAAGTCATAGATTGATACAGTTATAAGATTTGTTTTCAATTTTTTTCCTCCAAAAGACGTCTTGAGTATTTTTCTCTCCTTTGATCCAGATATTTAATTTGTACAATAACTAGCTTACTATTCTATTAAGCATTGAGAAATTATTATCTTTTTATAGTTTGCACTGTAGGTTTTTTATGACACATAATCTTTCCAGCAGATATTCAAAGTAAGCTCATTTCATGTATTTTATATCTGGAGGTAGTTTTAAATTAACATAAATTAGAAATTTGCTTTCCAAAAATGACAAGTAGATTGTATTTTTGAATGCTGGAAAAAAAGACTATAGTTTGCTTATTAGCAGGATTTTGTGCCATGTATATCTAAATGTAGGTGCATGATCAAAAAGAATACACAAGTTCTGAAAGTAGATGGGTTTTAAAAAAAG
>VZTI01005236.1:254697-287528 GCA_013397865.1 Struthidea cinerea | reverse complement strand
TTGCTTTTTTTTCGTGATTTTTTTTTTTTTTTTTTTGTAGCCCTTGGTGCTACAGCGTAGTACTGTGATGTGTGGGTGGTTAGGTTTTGGTGGGTTTTTATTTTTATCATGGATCTGATTGGCAGAGGAAGACAGATCACCTAGATTTATGCTAGCATCAGACTGCGATTTCTACATTTGTGCTGCACACTTCCTCTGCTTTGGACTATGTCCTTTTTTTTTAGTCTTGCCTTTCCATGTTGCCAAGGTACAGTCCTCAAGTACAAGATTAGGTGCTGCTACGCAGAAAACAAATGGCAACGTTGTGAAAGCTTATCCACTTTGTTTCTGCCATTGTTCAGCTTTCTTACATACACATAAAAGCTTAAATGAGTAAATTAAAATGCTTCTATCAGAAAGCCTGAAGAATTTCATTTTAGAGGTCTTTTTAAAGGAAGAAAGATTCATATTGAGAAGCTTAGTAGTGCAATATTATTGTCAGATTAAGTTTTGGAAGTGTGAAATGTAATGTTCACAAGCAGTGTTAACCTTGACATTTTGTACATTGCAAGAAGTTTGTGATAAAGATTTCTAAGCAAAATTTAATAGATGAACCTTTTAGGAAGAAGATTTTGGCAAAAATACCCCCTAATGAGATATATTCAGTATGTCTGAGTTCAGTGTTACTTTAGGACTTTGAATTTGCCATTATTTTATCTTTAGTGTACTATGAAGATTGTACATTTATTCTGAGAAGAACTATTGTTATGAAAGATAGGCTAGCAGTGGCAAATCGTAAATGGTACTTAAGCCGCATGTAACGTGGCTCTTGAGCTTAAAAAATATTCAGTTGTTACAGTTAAACCCCAGATGGCAACTAGAACATAGCTGCCCACTCACTCCCACTTCAGTGAGGAGAATTGGAAAAGAAGTAAACCTCTTAGATGGTGGGATAAGACCAGATTAATAATTAAAACAAAGGAAAATGTAATTATAATACTAATGCTGATAGTAACTGTAGTGGAAAGGAGAGAGCATGATGCTCTGTGGTATGGAATATCCTGTTGGCTAGTTTGGGTCCGCTGTCCTGGCCATTCTCCCTTCTGGCCTCCTGTGCATGTGCTCGCTGGCACAGCATGGGAAACTAAAAAGTCCTTGATTTAGAGTAAGCAGTACCCAGCAACATCAATGTGTTATCAACATTATTCTCAGACTAAATCCAAAACTCAGCCCTGTACAAGCTACTAGGAAGAAAATCAACTCTATCCCTGCCAAAACCCAGGATGTCACTGGTACCTTGAGAAAAATCAGAGACTAGTATTTCTATGCACTGAATTTCTTTATCTGATTTGTTTGTATCAGGGATTTTGGACCATGCTTAAATGTTTTATCTGAATATTATTATTTAAAATGGAAATGTCGAAAATAACATTTCTTAGAATACATAAATCAGCGTTCAAATGCGTGTGTGAAAATGTGGGAAAGAACAGCTTTGCTAGTTAGGCTGTTTGTGTGTGATTTATATCTACAGTAATTTAAATATCACTTACTCCTTCAGTACAAATGTTGGTTACCATATATTTCTTTTCTAGGAGCTTCATGGAAATGAATTCCTGGCTTGTGAAAGTAAATTGGATCTAGGAATGAGTGAAGAATGTTCTTCCAAGAATCTATGGTATTAAATAAGAATTACAGAGAAACTCAAAGTGTAAAGAAGAAAATGTTATTTACTGATGTCACAAGTGGATCTCTAGCTCTGAGGGCACAACCATGACTGTATTTTTTTCTTGTTTGAGGCTTTTACCCCATCCTTTATGAGGCAAAGCTGGGCACTCTGACTGTTCTGAGACTTTTTAAACCAGGTTTCAGAATCTCTTGTGTATTTGGAGAGTGTCCCTGTTTTCCCCAGTCAGAATAAGGAAGACTGAGTTCCATTTTTGTATGTCTTCTAGCTAACTGTGTCTGAGTGCTTTCATAATTTACTTCCCCATTAGAAAAAAAAAAAATCCAGCCAAACAAACACAAAACTAAAACACATTCACCACTCCTGTCATGAGGCAGTGGCCCATGGCTTGATGAAGTGGGACCTAATGTGCTTCTTAATTATCCAGTCTGCACCACGCTTCCTTTCAGGTGGAAGAGGGAAGAGAGAGGTGATACTGCAAGTCCTTCAAAGTATTCAAAAGAGTGAAGCTATTCTTCTGAGGAAGGAGAATTAATTTTAAATTTCTGTTCAGGCGTCTAATGGAGTGTTATCGTGGTTACTATTCCTGTTTAATGGAGAAAGTAGGATTCAGGATGGTCATAGTTATAAGATAGATTGTGTTTAGCATGTCTGTGGTTATCACTATGATTATACAAGTTATAAACATAACATGTCTTACCAGTATTAGTTCTAACTACTAATTTTATGTATTTATGTGCATTGTAGTAATGCGTTTTAAGAGTAAAATGCACTTTTCCTTTGCAGTTACTTTAATAATCAGAAGGAGAATACTAAAGAATTTGCAAAAAATGAATCCTTGCCTCAAGAAGACCCATCATTAACACCAGAAGAATCTGAAAATGAATCTGTATATTCTATTGTGGAACAACATTCTTTGTCTTTAAAGAAAAAGAAAAATAAAGCCAAAACAAACTCAGCATCTTGCAGTAAGATACAAAGTGGAGATTCTGATCACTTGGCCAGTGAACAAATGAATTTTTGGCAATTTGGTGGAGATCAAACTTTGATTGGAAATGAATCAATAGCACCATATGCTTGCTTTTATGGACCATCAGTAAAGAAGGTTAAAGCAGGATGGCTGGATAAATTATCCCCTCAAGGGTATGGTATTTGCAGTGATTATTGTGTAATTGTGACAATGTATATTTGCATGAGAGATGTTAAGTTTGTGTTTAGTCACTGCTTAATATTTGTAGTGGGAGGGGAAAGGGAATTGTATTCATTCAAAGAGCACCAGGCTTCTGTGAATTCAAAAGTTTTTAGTGATGTTACCTATCCTAAAGTTTCTTTAGGAGATGCACTCAAGAAAAATATTTTTCTTTAAGTTGTTGGTCACCACTCATGAAATATAGTGGAAAAATACAGAGTTAATTTGTATCAGTATTTCCAGTTGCTGCATTTTTCCTGATAATTTTTGTGGGTGACAAAGTAAGTGAAAACAAACTCTGATTCTGAAATACTACTTTACTAATTTAGCCATGGATTATAGTTTAATATTTAGTGTGGCTGGAGGTCCTATTGCTTTCTGTCTGTGCAAGTTGACCTTTGAGTTTAGAATTCATCTGGGGTGACTTCTTCCTAGTTTATTTTTTTGCCTAAAATTTGATGGGAGAAATCTGAGCTCAAATCTTAAGATTTCAAATAATGAAGAGAAGGGAGCACAATAGAAAATGAACGCTCTCTGCCACATTTGGAAGTTAGACAATAACAATAACAGCAACAACAACAAATCTTATATTTGATTTCTGTTATAAGTTTTTTGGTTTATTTTAACTGATTTTAAACTGCAGCTGTTGTTAAACTGTTTTTCACTAAAGAACGCTTCATTATCAGATCTTCCATCATAAATACTTGCAGTCTCTGGTGAAATTCTTCTAACTTCCTCCTTTTAAATTGTAGTTTTCAGTTCTCCATTTGTTCTTAAGACTTACGTTCTTACGAATTCTATGAATTCTTTTTTTGTATTGAAAGTGGCACAGTTTTACTTTTTAAGTCTGTTTCAGATCTTCAGTAGGACTTAGCATCCAGAAATTAAAGCTGTTGTGCTTGTTAGTGCTGTAATACATCTATTGTTCTTCTATTCAAGCCTTAGTAGATCTGCGTTCTTTGTTCTTAGGACTGTATATTGAGCTGCACTGAAAGGTATTAAACCATTTGGCCTTTCCTTTGATTATTTGTGGCTATAATAATCATCACTACTCAGCAAGTAGTATATATTTTTTTTTTTAAGTGAGAAATTTAATTTATGTAATTAAATTGTTTTAGAATACAATCTGATTTGAACTCACTGGAAGCAGCTCAATATTGTATAGCAATTTCCATTTTTTTCTTGTTCCTTTCTAGGGAATGTGATTTGACATATTTTATCTTTTTTTATTTTGGTTTTGTGTTGATACAGTGATACATTGTTGAAGGTAATTAACACGATGGAATAATAGATTTAAACCTCTTTTACCATCCCAGAATTTCAATGTGCTCAAAACTATTTTCTTTTCTTTTTAAATTGTTTTGAAAGTTTCATCCACATTTATGGACTGCCATTTTTCACCTTTGGGTCCGAATCAAAGAATAATTATACACAGAGTCAAAAGACTTTTTCCCAGTATAATACCCATTTCCAGATTTCTTTCTTTCTTTCTTTCTTTTTTTTCCCCCCGAATTATTCGGGTACTGACTTCTTGGAGAACTGAAGTTAGTTGTAACTTTTGTTTTATTTTACTTACAGGATTTTTTTTTTTTTTTTTAACAACACTTTTGGCAGTTAGCTAGCAGAGTGATGAAAAGTGTAGCACTTGATTCCAGTTGGCTTGTCTTGCACTATTTGAAAAGATGGAGTTGAGAACAAGCTATGAAAGCTTCAACAAAGTGCTGTGTGAGAATATATTATTTGGAAAAGATAGTGAGTTAACCACAAAATTAGTAGTGGTTAGTACTGAGTGAAACAGTTGCAGGGTTATTAGCCTTGATCCGGTGACACTCCGCAGCTACATTTCGAGGACTTTTTCTCAGGCGTGGTTCAGTGAATGATACATTTCTGTTTCTTTTTCATGCAATACCATTTCTCAAACATCTGGAGAATTGAAAAAAACCCCAACCAAATTAAAAAAAGATTTTTTTTTTTCAAACTATTGGAGCAC
Source organism: Struthidea cinerea (assembly GCA_013397865.1). Taxonomy (NCBI): domain Eukaryota; kingdom Metazoa; phylum Chordata; class Aves; order Passeriformes; family Corcoracidae; genus Struthidea; species Struthidea cinerea. The sequence goes on along the minus strand of VZTI01005236.1, from coordinate 282,686 downwards.
TTTCATGTTTTATTTCGCTTCCCACCAACTGAATGTTTGATTCTGTTCTACACCTCCCAGTCTTTTTATAGAGCTCCAATTTACACCTGGCAGTTTGTGACTCCTCAGGGAAAAGAATATATACTGTTCTCTTAAGTTGCTACAAATCATGCAGTTAAAGTATGGCCTCTCTTACTTTAGTTAATTCACTATAAATCATACAGCCATTCAGTTTGCTCACATTGTATGTGGTACTTCGGTTCACTCTTCCCTGTATAATCTTGAAGTTTATTGACATTTTAATGCAAAATAGATGGTACATTGGCCTTTCCAGTTATGAAAAATGATGATTTATTGTAGTCATATAATACAACTTAATTAAGCCAGAGCTGCTGTTTGATTAAAGTTTTGATAAGCTATCACAGTCTACTAATCCTAAAGCAGAGCACTCCTTTAAAAGGAAAGGAAATAATGTTGGGAAAAGACATTAGTGAGGTCTTGTTCTTGCTTAATTAACTTGTTTAATAGATTCTAGATCTGAGACATTTATAGACGATAACTAGCAAGCTGTCAACATTGTTAATGAGTGTAATGGACTACTTCAGGTTGATGTAAAAATATATTTTTAGAAGGTCCTTATAGAGCATGAGTTAATGGCACACTGAAATAATCAAAGGAGTTTCTCATTAGAGATGTTCAGTTGATAACACACATTGAAAATTAAATTTCATGTTGTACTTGTTGGGAGATGTGGTGTGCTGCTATTAATTCAATGGCCAGGAAACAGAGTCTTGGGGAGATGTGTTGAGATTGAATGACTGGAGGTACCATAGCCTGTAAACAGAGATGTCCTTGTCCTAAGCATGGCAGTGAGATGGTCATTTGAGGTTCTCAGCTTTCATTTAACAGAGCTTGTAGCACTTAAAGTTACGCTCTATGTTCAGAATATTCATTTGAACAGGAAGCTAAACAAGATTTGACCTTTCTATAGTTTGTGATTGAGACATTCTTAAAAACCAGTGTTAGCTGTGTATTAATTGTGTTAATTTTTGATTCACAGCAAACGTGTATTTCAGAAGCGCTGGGTTAAATTTGATGGAGAGAGCATTTCTTATTACAACAATGAAAAGGTAAGAGACATGTTTTGGTCATGTTTGGTACAAAATGAATCTGTGCAATACACAAGGTAGTATAAAGAAACTATTGAATAATTACAAATGAATATTCATCTTAAATTAATTTTCAATTCTAAAATATTGGGGTGAGATGTTATTAAATATTTTAAGGTGTCCTTCTCTTCATGTATTGTTCATCCTTTTGTTTCCTAGAAGGGCTTGTATTACTCACCCTTCCAGGTAGATATCATCAGATTTTTTTTTTACTTTAGTGAGAGACTGACACTGCTGTTGTCTGCAGAACAGAACAGGATCATGCTAAACACTTTTGAGAGATGCTATTTTGATGGTGTTTGCAGTGTCTTTGTCATGGCAACCTAGCATGCTGGCGATTGTGAGAGAGAAATTAAAGTACCATGGAAGACCGTTTTAAAAAAAACAACCCGAACCTATACACTTGTGGGCTCTTTAATTAAAAATGTCTTTTTCCTGTTTGTCTTCTATGGATAATTGCATGTCATTGAACTAGGTTGGGTATGAATGGGAATGTTCAAAAACAGCACAGTACTGCAATGTCTATGGCTGTTTTTGTTTCTGTACCTGAGGACTGAATCTTGCTGAAACATTCGCAGACTCGTGAGCTGCTTTGATTAAACTAGTTCACTTCTTATATGTGATACAAAAATGCATTTGTAAATCATAGTTTTCGACAAAGCATATATTCCTTGTAATTACATGTAATTACCCTTCAGAACACTACAAAATTCTTTTCCTTTTGCTCTGTGGTTTATTAATTATTTTTTCCTCTTGGAAGTAATGGAGACCTTCTTAGACTTGAAAGTGATAGATGATTGTACAATATGCATGTTAAGGGAAGTTGAGGTTATATGCATATGTGTTATTTTAAATGCTGGAAGCCATTTCCTGTTGAAGATGCATATTACATTAGGAAGAAAATACAGTTTCAGGTAGACATTCCAGAGCAGGATGCTGGTTGCTGGTAATCAATAAGAGACCTACAGATGCCTTATGGTGGGATGGGGGTGGAAGAACTGAAGCAGAATGCGACTTTATTTTCTGAGGGGCTGGGGAGCTAAGAACAAGCTCAAAAAATTATTTACATTGATATTTGTGCCTACTGATTGTGAACTTGAAACAATCTGTTTTTACTTGCTTACTTTGCTTCACTTACAGTAGAAGACATGATTTTGTGGATGAAGGGAACAATAAAATAATGTTTGGATTGCAGTGACAAAACTTGGTACCCTTTGTGGTATTGATCCCAAGGCTTCAGAGGAGCAGAAAAGCAGGGTTAATCATTAAGAAAGACTTGAAAAAATACAGCAATGGTATTTGCTTAATACTATCTGCAGCATAATTAGGGAAAGAAATGCTAATAAAGAATTTTAAGTCTTGTGTCTGCATTGGGGATTCCTTTTCTTTTTTGTTTTTGGAACGTCACTGAAAATGGTACTTGGAGTTCAGTTGTGCTAGAATAGCACTTGTTATAAATTTGTTTGTCATAAGAGATTCTAGAAATCTTTCCTTCTGCTCAAGGGAATGTTTAGTGTGTCACATGATGCATAGGAAGCTATCAACTCTACATCCTCTATTTAAAAGATCTGTGTGGTAGGTTAGGCTGTCAGCAGCTTGGCAAACACTCGTGTTGAAGCCTCTTTGTCTCACTTTTCTTGGAATTTGAGTCCAAGCCTCGCTCTGGATATTGAAGGAGGTGCTGGTTGGTCTGTGTATACAGTTTGACCAAATCTGGGCATCTGACTTGTTAACTTGGTGAGTCACATACCTGAAGAAAGGTATATATCTGAGAACTTCAAGGCCTGAAGGAAATTCTGGGAACTGAGGATTTGGTGAAACTCAAATTAGCTTGCAGATAGGAGGAAAACATAGTTGTGTCCCAGTATTTCTTACTGCCCAACGGTATTGTGTTGAGTGGGCAGTGGTGTCGCTCTGGAACATGAGTTTTTGGTGCAGTGGTCTCTGCTGCATCACTGTCTTCTCACCTTCGCTGTTCATACTTCCTGCGAGATGGAAAATTCCTGCTGTTGCTTGTGTGTTGTTACCCTGACATCATAAACAGCTATTTGCAGACCCATCAAGACCTGCACGCAGCTTGAGCTCCTTGCAAGGCCTTGCATGTCCCTGCTCCTACCTACGTAGCTGGCCATTTATATGTTTAAATGGGGAAGTTGTTGTTTTAAATTTAGAACTTAATGATGAGTTCTGTCTATTCTAATCTGTGTTTGTCTTAGGATGTTCCTACACAGACAAGCATGTTATGAAGAAATTGTTATACTTTTGGTTTCACGTATCAATTAAAAGTAGTTCTCAGAAGGAAACCAATCCATACTTGATATTTTTCTTCTTATTACGAGCAGAAAAGGTTAGACTCAGTGGAATGAAACTGTTTATTTTACCCAGAAACACTACCAATATTAACTAGCTCTATTTGTCATTCAAATTAGGAACTAGAGAGGAGTGAGGTTCTCAAGAAGGGGAAGTGTATTACATGGCTAATGAAGAGTGAAATAATTGGAGACTAGAGAGGGAAGACACAGAGAATATTATTCCTGAAAATGCGCATATGAATGCTTCTCTGAATGATTTAAATCTTAATTTTATAAATATTTTTCTAACCTTGTTCTAGTTGTGCATCAACTTCTACTTGATAGAGATCTCTTCTTTGCTTTGTATCTACATATATGAAAAAAAAGATTCAGTTTTTAACAAGCAACATCTGACCTAGGGAAGGTTTTGGGTTGAATCTGTGTTGCTCTTATTTCTTCTGTGTTCCTGGTCCTGAGAAAGCTGATGTAGTCAGAGCAACATCCCATGTGGCTTTGTCTCAACAGTGTGGTTAACTGAGGAGGGGAAGGTAGAATTGGAGAATTTTTAGCAGCTACCCTATATGCACAAGTTTTGTTTGAAATTTCTTCCCACTTTTGGCAGAACTCCGGTGGTTTACCCTGCACTTTGTAATAAGGCAAAAACCTGCTGGTTGTGTGAAAGATTTTATTTAAAATAGCTTAGCACCTCTGACAGATCTATTAGTGATTTAGGAAAAAGACTCTTCAAGTGGAGAACTTCAATCTTTTGTTGTGTTATGGTACAAGTGAACATTACAAAGAGCAAAATTCACTGCAAAACAGGTGAATCATTGTCATTCTTGAAGTAGGTCATACGTAATCTGTTGTGAAAGTAAAACCAAAGCAGTCCAAAATGGTATTTTCCAGGATCCTTTAGCTCAGCTCTGAACCACAATCACAAAGGAGTGATGTGGGGCTGTATTTGAAAATAAAAGTTTCTGTTAAACCAGCTGATACAAAAAAACCAACCCAAACATTTTGCTTTCCCTGCTAGAATTTTTTTTTGTCAGAGAATTTTTAGCAGCTTTAAAACTAGTTTACACCACTCAGTAAGAGAATAAATAGCTGTGAAGTTCTTGGCTGCATTTGTTTGGTTTTGTTTTCTATATTCTTAAATAATTCACCTAATTTCTAGTCTGGAGTATTTCAAAGAGAGATATTGTATCTTGATCTACAAGAGCTTTTTAACAGGCATTATTTTTGCACATGAAAGAAAAGCTACTGCAGAAGAAAGATTGATAAATTATTATGGTTTAAACTGTTTTTGAAAATATGTATGCCTTGGAGAACAAAGCTTTAAAAAGGGTGATGGATGATTGTTTAAATAGCAAAGCAAAACTATGCTTAGCTTAAAAGAGAATTGACTTTTTTTTTGAGCAAATGAAATAAAATAGTTGTAACTTCCAGCAGTCTGTTATTCTCTTGCAGTAGTACCAAATACAGCCAGTAGATGCCTGCAAACACCATAACATATTTTTAACTGAACACCTACAGAAACAGTATGTGTAAAAAGTTTGTTTTACCATTGGAAGGGTCAGTAGTTAACTTAATATCCAACCTTATTAACAAATATATGAAAATTACTCTTTTAACAAATATAGCCATAATGAAAACAGCTGTGCAATTTTATCTATGGTCATTCTGACTATTTCTTGTGTGTAACTCTAGTAACATGCTTGCTTCTGATGTATTTCAATATTTCTATTTATTTATCCGCTAAACTACCTTCACTGACATGTATTACTACCTCAACGTGAAACAACATTAGTATATTAAACTCAGTAAACCAAAAAATGATCCAGTGTATCCTTCCTGCTTCACATTCCCAGTGCTCCTTGAGTGCTTGTATGAAGTCTGTTATAATAATTTATACTTTGGGAGGGAAGTTATTACAGTACAATTTCTTTATGAGGAGCTGACTCTTGGACTATTACTGTGGCTGAATCATAAATTTTATTAGTGTATCTGAGTTGTCTTGGTCAGAAAATGAATTGATCAAAGCATAGGGGAGACAGGAACAGAGTCAACTCTGGAATCCAGAAACCATGCAGATGTATTTCTGAATTGCACGTCTGATTGAGATTTCCTTCCTGTCAACTCCCACCCCAAACCCTTCGGTTAATTAGGTTAAAAGATGAGCTACTTGAAGGAAGTACTTGTAGCAGTTCCTTATTCATGTCTTGCATTTTTGTTCTGTTCAGTTGTCCTAATACCTAGTTGTAAATCTAAAAGTGTTGGGAAAATATGTGCTGACCCAAAATTATTGTAGTTTAACCCCAGCCAGCAACCAAGCCCTATACCCACTCACTTGTCCCCCCATCAGATGGAGAGAGAATCAGAAGAATAAACATGAGAACTTGTGGGTTGAGATAGAGACACTTTAAGAGGTAAAGCAGAAGCTGTGCCCAAGCAAATCAAGAAATTCATTCACCACTTCCCACAGGCAGGCAGATGTTCAGCAATCCCCAGGAGAACAGGACTCTATTCTGCTTAATGGTGGCTTGAGAAGACAAACTCCATCACTCTGAACATCCCCCAGCTGTATATACTGAATGTGATGCCATATGGTATGGAATATCTTTCAGGTCAGCTGGGGCCAGCTATCCAGGCTGTATCAGTCCCAGCTCCTTGTGCACCTCCATCCCACTCGCACCCACTGGCACTGCTCAGCAATAGCTGAAACATCCCCGTATGGTGAACCCTATTTCTATCTCCAAATGTAGCCCCATGCTAGCTACTATGAAGGAAATTAACTGTATCCCAGCCAAAACCAGCACAGGTATACCACACATATAGCAGAAAAGCACATAACTGATCCAAGCTAGAGCATTCTTGTTAGCACTGACAGGACAGTGTATTTTTCCAGTGTGATGCCCTTCTTTGTGTTCAAACTTTAGGATAAAATCAGTGAATTTACTTTTCTTATTGGCTACCCACTGAAGGGGCCAGGTGCAGGGGGAACAGCGAAATTATTTGGAATTCTCTGCCTAGAGAAAGTACAATATTCCCATGTCTGATTCTATCATACAAGTATAATAATTATATATTTTAAAATTATCTTTCTATGTAATAGTAAATGTAATTTACTTTGGCATTAAATTGTAAATTAAAGTGTGATGTTTTGAAATATTAATGCCATGAGACAATTTATGAAGTTGCATCTATCTGCGCAATCTATCTCATCATGGGATTTTATTTTATTTTGGAAGGTAGTAGATGTGCATAGATCCAGAACAGTGAAGTTGGTCATAGGTAAGTAGTGAAGGGGTTCACTTTATTAATGCACTTTTATTAAGTGTGGCAAACTTCCAAAGAATCATGACAGGTAATATTACGTCAAAAAGACTTAACATTTCATGAGAATTAAATATTTTGACTGCCTTTTTATTACAGGAAGTGTTCTCAAAGGGAATAATACTGCTCTCTGCAATAGCAACAGTAAGAGTTCACGGGGAGAATAAGTTTGAAGTTGTCACATCCCATAGGACTTTTGTTTTCCGTGTGGATAAAGAAGGTAAGTAGAAGATGCATAATTTTAAAAATTGCCAAAAAGCCATGTAATCACTGTTGATAAATTCTGTTTGTGAAATATAACTTGTGATATTATGAGAAATATTTCTGGAATCCAGTTGGGTTAAGCTCATAAAGTGAAATTTGAGATAACTCCAAGCTTTGTCAGAACAACGGAAATTGTTGGGCAATGGCTTTTTCAAATATCAAAATGAGAAGACTGTTTTCCCAACTCTTCTTCCTCCTCCCCCATCCTTCCCAAAGATTAATTTGTCTGGACATTTCTCAATTCTCGCTAGCAGCTCTTACAGCCTGTGTGCTCTCAGACATCTCTGAGGCACCACTTGATAAAAAATTGACAAAGAGGCAATGAATGATGGCTGGGATGTGATGCTGTGATCAAAGGAAATCCGAGGTTTTCTGTCTATACAGTATTTTAAGACATGTATTGATAGAGATTACAAATGTAAATTATAGCAAGGAAGTTAGTATGCCTTCTAATTGAGTGCTTTATCAACCTACAGCTGTAATATGTGGAATCGATATCAGTGCATATATGATTTATTTATGGAAACAAATAAAAATGAATGCCTAGCAAGGAAGAGTTGTGCAATATGTATTTACAGCAGTACATCCCAGAGCCATTATAGCTAAGGGTCTCTCAGCATTTCCATTATCAAATCCCATTTTTATGGGTTATAGGTTGGTTGTAAACATTTGCTGCAGGCTGTAACAGGAGTGCAGCATCAGTGAACAAATCCTTCTTATCAGGTTTGGCTCAAATAATTTCAGTCATTTTTATGCTCTTAGCTGAGTTTAAAAGTATGTATTTCTTCATTATTTTTGCATTTCTCTTCCAAATTTGTTCTAAGTTTTTTTCATAAATTAGAATATAACCATCTCGGTGCAGTACATCTTGTAGGGTTGCAATTTGTTTTATGGACCTTTGCCTTGGATACTATAAAAATGTTAAAAACTTATACTGACTTGTAAAATATATTCAGAGCAACCACTTGTTATACATGAAATTCCATTTTCATATAGTATATAACCATCTTTGGACATAGTAACCTGTCTGTAAAGCTGTTCACTTAAGGTTAGGAATGCTTATTGTATAAGGAATTTGGTCCTTCCTGTATCCAGAACTGGATGATGTATTCCCAGTAAAGTATGTAAATAACCCTGCTTGATTTCTGTTACGTGCAAAAAACGAAACTGTTACTTGATGCTTCACTGATTACTTCAGTGGATTTCTGTTCGGGAATTGTTCTGGGACTATTCAGAGGGTACTTAACCTCTTTCAAAGATTTTGAATTGGAGACTTTCATATGTGTTTTGAGATATCAGAAATGGATTTAAATATCTAGGGGGAAAAGCAGTATATATAATTGTTTGGAAAGTTTAGGGGCTTTTGGGGGTAAAATAAATAGCTAAACAAGGGATAGCAGTGAATTAGAGCATAGCTTGCTCAGATGCAGTGAGATTTTGTTTCACTGGAGTGAAATACTATTGGAAAAAACCACTTCTAGAGTAATTTAATGCCCTCTGCTATACTAAAGTGCTTTGAAAAGATTACTGGAGTATTTCAAGAGAGCACATAAGTATTTTGAAGCAAAATTTTTTACAGGAACACTTGGATCACATTCCCTGTGCTAACCTGTCAGGCTGCTATCTTCCTTTTCTACAAAGTGTTTTATGACACCTAAATTTGTGTATTTGTTCCTTCATGTTGCACACATGCCATTTATGATGTAAGCACGTTATTATTTCAATGGTGCTCTCTTCAGTCTTCCACGCTAATTTTGCCAGCTTTATACATACTGTGTATAGAACTTTCAATCCCTCCCTGTCCCCCATAGTTCCCCTCCCAATATATTTTGTGATCTGACTCTTTCAGAGCAAACAGTTGAAATATTCACGATATTCCAATCGCGTAAGGCAAATCTAATTCATTCGGACTACTCAGCATTAAAGTATATTGATCTTAGTCCGGTGAATGTCTGAACATAGTGAATGAGACTGAGCGAAACTTTATTACTTCACCTCATTGTGTTCATGTGTTTGTAAGATGTTACATTAGTAATGCATGCAGAGATACTCAAACATGCATTTTCTTGATTACTCAGTACCCTTGACAATATCAAGCTTAACCACCACACCTTAATGGAATAGATTGTAAACTACCAAGTGTTTTTTCTTAAAAGCATGGCCAAGCATGGAATAGCACTGGCGATGGTTTACCTCTTCAGTGACTGATGATATTTAGGCTCCCTGGTTTCTGCTTACATAACTGCTATAATTCTTTCCCATTGATCTGGCTTCCAGGAGGTGAACATACCACCTCAGTCTTTAAGCTGTCTGGAATAAAGTATCTTAGAACTAGCAGTCATGATTTTAAGAATCTCTATCATCAGTTTGTTTGGATTGGTGTGTTGATTGTTGGGAGTTAATTGAATGGCTGTCCTTCTAACACCTCCACTGATACAGGTTCTCATTATTTTTATTTACACCTCCTCCTCAACGTGGATGTTCTCTCTAATTTGGCATAGCTATACCATCAACCAACATAGCAACAACATTGGGAAAAGCAATGTGTCAAGAAGAATGAAACTGCTGCTTAACTAACTGTCTTTGACCAATTCTTTTTTCTTGTTTAGAAGAAAGAAATGACTGGGTTAATACAATGCTCAATGCCTTGAAATTGCAGTCTGATAATAACTCTCAGTCTCGAACTTCTGTCACTCCTGAGAAAAGCGGATATCTTGAGCTGAAGGGATACAAAACCAAAATCTTTATTCTGCTTCAGGGGAGTACTGTATGGATCTGCAAAAATGAGCAGGTAAATTTTTCATGTGCTTTTTTGTGAATGAAAGCTTATAAAAATGGTTTAACTAGTGAGCTGGAAATTGATGGCTCTTTGTGAATAGGTGCATTTCAATATAAATGCATATCTCTTTATATGTAGTACTTTATTGCTGCAGTTCTCAGAAGGCTTCACAAAGCAGGCAAAGAATCATTATGTCTGTTGTACAATAGAAAAAAGTGAATATGTAGTGAGGTGAATTGAAAAGCTCTGAGTGTCACAACATGTTAGTGTCAGGGCTGGGATTAATTCACTCTTAAAATGTGGGCCATAAGCACTCAACTTAATCAGAAGGCTTATTTTGTGCACTGGTTTCAGTGTTTTATAATACACTGCTCTGGAAAGTGTGCTATACAGAAGCACAAAGATCACTGTGGTATTTAACTGATACTTCAGGGAGATGTTCAAAACTGATGTTCTTTTTGTTTCCAAGAATAGAGATTGGCCAGATTCTGTTGTGCACTGTAATATTTAAACAAATCCAGTATTAAAAATGTGCAGTAGTCCTATCATTTCAGCTTCCAGAATCTAGGGCTTTTAGTTTTGTTTTGGGCAGGACTATATGATAACATAAAGTGGAACTCTCTAGGATGCTGTAGGCAGGAAATAAATGGGGACAGTTGGGTTCAATGAATAATTGTGTGAACTAGTGAAAGAAAAATCTATTGCAGGACATTAAATGGCAGGTGCTATTTCTTTGTGAAGCAATTGATTACCCACAAGTAGCTGGAACCTGGGATGGCATTGGGGGAGGTATTTTTACATGCTTGCCTTGTTCTGTTTCTTTCAAAGTTGTGTACAGGCAAATCCCTGTCTCAAATGTGAATGATCTCTTTTGGAGTTGATCTCAGTTCCTCCCCTGTTATCCTCTTTGTGAAATTATTTAGGTGTGCTTGAGGGTCCACAAAATGTTTGAAATTGAATCTTCCCATTCTTTTCCAGGGTATGGCAGGAAATTTGAGGCTGAGAACGACCTGTTTTTCTTTCTACTTACTGTATTCCAAGGAAGTTTTATTTGTTAGGTATATTCTTTGAGGTCAGTCAACAGCCAGCTAATCGAGAATGTTGTATTGGGTTTGCATGGCAAACCTGAGGAGGGAGGACCAGCAGAGACAAAATGTGATGACCTGACCACAACCCCTATTCCCCATACCCCTAAGCTGCTCAGTGGGGAGGAGGCAGAGAAAATCAGGAGCAAAGTTAAGACCACGAGGAAGGGAGGGGTGGGGGAAAGGTTGTTTAAGATTTCAGTTTATTTCTCATTATCCTACTCTGGTATGATCAGTAATACAAAATAAAGTGATTTGCCGAAGTTGAGTCTGTTTTCCCATGAGAGTAATTGGTGGGTGAACTCTACCTGTCCTTACCTCATCCCTCAATGCTTTTGTTATATTTTCTCTCCCCTGTCCAGGGGAGCGGGGGGAGTGATAGAGCAGCTTTGGTGGGCATCTGACATGCATCCAGGATCAACCCACCACAAACGATACAGTTTGTGGATTTATGCTGTTCTGTAGCTATAACAAAACTCCACAAATGATTTAGATATGTAATATGATACTGAAAGTCTATTTGCTATGTGTCATTTGAATTTAAGCCCTCAGCATGTGTTTTGCCAAATGAGTATCAAGGAGAGAAATTGGTCTTCATAGCTGAGCACAGTACTGTTTATCTATATGGACATCCTCAGGCCTGATTATTGTAGTGAATAGGTGATCTGTCCATTAGTAAGTTTATTGAAGTTTACAGCTCATCTTTAAGGAGGAACAAAACCAAGATGCAAACACCACCCCTCCTTTCTTGGAGTTTTCAGTGAGTTTCTCTCGCAGTTAGAAAGAATGAAGTCAACCGACTTTACAGTTGTTGCTTGTGAGACTCACACTGTGCTGCAATGCTTAGTGTTACTCTTCTGTCATGGCATTTCCAGGTATTTTATCAGTGAAGATCTATGGAAAACATTCTCATCAAAGAAAATGTTTTTGTGGGTGTTCATCGCTAATGAGCCACTTTTCCTTTCAGAACTCATGCCTTTTGAATCTTATGCCCCTGAGTATTTTTGAGTGGTCCTTATGGACGTTTTGAGCTTTTTGATTGAGGAGCAAAGATATCCAGACTTGTGGAGGAATGTCTCCTCCAGCGTGATAGGTCACTTGAAACTAGTTATGTCCCTCTTGAGAGTTGCAGTAGCTGGCATCAAATTTTTGGTTTTTTATTTTGTTCTTACTCTGCTTGAATATAACTGTTGGGAGCATCTTTCTTGCCTCAACTAGTGCTTCGAACTTTCTCTGTTGATATGGGGCACTCTCAGCTCTGCCCACTGTGCTGAGTCAGTTTTTCTGACTGTATGTTGATACAAAACAGAGCCATTTGCTGTTGAAGGGTTCTTGATTGCTCTTTTCTGCATTTTCAGAGTGCAGATTATATGATTCAGATGCTCTAAGACTGCTCCCCTCCCCCATTTTTTTTTTTTACAGATTTTTTAAAATTATTTTTTTTGTGTGTGCACATGTGTGTTGGTTCTATTGCTTGTGCAGTTGTGTGGCAAGTTGTATCTGCTCTGCTCTTTCAACATCAGGGATTTCAGAATTGCTTTAGCTGATCGTGAAAGCACGCCCTTATACAGCCCTTCTACTAGATATTTATTCCCTTCTACTACATGGATGCTCTGCAAAGATCACTGACTGCAGTGAAACAGAAGGCAAACCAAAATCAAACCCTGAAACAGAATGGTTAGACGTGCTGCCAGCCTTTCAACTCCTCCAGTGTGTATGAATATTGCAAACAATGGTGCAAAACCAGCTTCTTCCCAAAGCTTATTTATCTAACCCCCAGAAAATTCAAATGGTCCCAAGATGTTTCTTTTCAGATTCTCCATTTGAACAATATCCTTTCTTCATGCAATTTCTGGATATTTGTGAATAAGACGAAATAGCTTCTGTCTTTAGGCTGTCAAAGTCTGCAATTCATCGGCTACCTCTTTTGTTCTAATTTCAAGTGGAAAACGATTTTTACTGCAGTACTCAAGAAAACCATCGCATTACAACCTTAATCCATTAGAGAGCGCTGTTGATCTAAAAATCCTTCTTTGTCTCAAGTTTGCAGTTGAGCCAGTAATTATCAGCCAAATCTGTCTAGGGATGTCCTCAAATCCTGTTCGTATTGGAATTCACATCCACACTAGACTCCCGGAGAGCCTTAGAGGGGTTTATTATAACTGCAGTGCTAAAAGACACCTATTTAGACTTCTTACAATGTTGAAGTGAGATTGGATCGAGCTGATTCATTGATTTCTAATACACTTGATAGAGGAGAGTCTGCTGTTACTTTAAAGAAAAATTTCTTCAGTGTTAAAAGTGGGGAAGATCCTAAGCCAAATGCCAAATCGTAACATAACCACCATGAACTTTGTGAAGTTCAGATTGAGATCAGAACATCATGTCTCAGGCCCCTTTCTAGTTAAAAAGTGATTGGTTTAGCTTGAACTTCTGGCAGTGATGTAGTGCTAGTACAAAACCATCAATTTCTTTGACTCATGTAGTGTAAATTTCTTAAACTTCCTCTCTTGAGCAAAAGTGAAAAGTAAATCGTACAGAATCAATTTGTTCAACCTGCAGCTTGCTGAAATTCCCATTTCTGTTTCAAAGTCATTCGTGCTTAAATAAAAACATGTAATGTGGTCGTTCATGGCAGTTCAAACATTGGTTTGAAATGTCAGTCTGCTGTGGTGGTGCCAGTGATAACCTTCCCACTGTTACTCTCAGAAGGGGTCTGACAGATGGTTGTCTGGTCTGCTTGAATATATCCCCGTTGTTAGTCTATGTTTAAGATTTATTGGTATCGAAAGTCAGGGAGGGCCGATGTGTCATAGTGTTTGTGCTAGAATTTGGCTTTGAAAAGAGAAATCAGGATCTTCTTGTTACTGCTTTGTGTGGTTAGATGTATTTACCTGGAATATGTGAGGAAATTTGCCAAATATAAAGACAGGGTACTGGTATGGCTGTGTGCCATAATAATTTGTGACATGTTTTCTCCATGCCTGACTCGAAGTCAAAGCTAGAATGATGATGAGTATTCTCTCTGTTATGTATAAACAATAATATACATCACTTATTAAAACCTCTTGTTTCATTTTGGCTCAATGTTCCTATTGATTTCAGAGGGTGTTTTGTTTTGTCGAAGATTGAAATGATTTGCTCTGTGGCAGATGGAAATGTTTATTCATGTTGAATGAACCAGTAAGGGTGTCTAGTAATTTTCATTTCCTCTGTAATGCTAATGGTGCATTTAAAGCAAAACTGGACAACACCAAAAGATGTATTACAAGAAAGGATATTAAACAGGCAGAAAATGGCAAAGGGTGGGATAATGTAGAGAACTGATACAAGGATAGCTGAAAGGACAAGCCAAAGGTGATGCTTGAGGTTGGCATCTTGAAAGAGAGGAAGTGATGTGATGTCAGTGGAAGGAAGCAGAGGGGTCTCTGTCTGCATAAGAGCAGAGATAAGTTCTTACCTCTGTTCAGAAACACAGGCTTAAAGGGGAGCGCTTTTGAGCAATCTGGTCTAGTGAAAGATGCCCCTGTTGGGTATGTGTTTCGGGGGATTGGATTAGATGATCTTTAAAGGTCCCCTCTAATCCAAACCATTCTATGATACTGTGAAATACAGTGCCACAGACAATGTGGTTGGGATTCAGGGGCAGACTTGGAAATCTTTTGGTATACAGCAATGGGAAGATATAATGATACTCTGGAAAGGGGATTGTTCATTAGGAAATGTTCTGTTTTTACCTGGAGAAAATGGAACCCTGATTAATAATCAAGAACATGATGAACGAGAGAGAAATCCTTTAAAAAAAAAAGAAGTATCTATTAAAAACAGTCAAAAGTGTTTAACAATGGAAGGTTACCAAAGGGGAACAGCTAAATGAAGTCCTGAAGATGAGTAGTAATGATTGGTTGTCATGCTAAAGCATAAATCATGAGAAAGTCTTTTTAATGTATGTAGATTCTTTGGTGTATCATCGTGATTGTATTTGTGAATATTATGAGTACAAGGTGATGGCAACACCAATAGGAAAGAAAATTGGGGAGAGGAGTTGAATGCAAGTTGGGCAGAAAGGAAAATACTTACTTAAAAGTTTTGAGATCTAATGAGGAACCCTGAGAAAAGCAACTGAGAGTCCTGAAAAGGAAGCTAGGGAAAAAGATAGGGGAGTAAAGGCAACAAAAGGAAGCAGGAGGGAAGACCATTCAGATGGCTGATAGATAGTGAGAGGAGAGAGAAGTGCCTGGTATGTATTGGGGTGTGGCAGTGGAAGGAGGAATTATTGAGAATGAGAAAACAGGAAGTGTGAGCCTTGTAATTGTGCTTCTCCCGTTCCCCATCCTCATCCCACATCCTCATCTCCCCTGCCCCAAGAACATGTGTGCTTTTAGAGATTTTGTGATGAAAAACTGTCAGTTGTAGTAACTGGGAAACTCTGAAGAAACAGTGCTGTACTTGATTGCTAGTGCAGACCGTGATCAAACATGGTTACAAACATACAACTGAGCTTGTCCTGGAATGGCTTAAATAGGTGGAGGTAACAGAAGAACAAAAGAACATTTGCTCTTTGTTGTTTGATTTATTCAGGCTTTACTCTTCCTTCATAACAATATAAATCTGTACCAAATGTTAAAAAGCAAAAACAGAATAATCCAAAAATATACCAAATACATTGGAGGGGGAAAGACTAATATGAAGAAGTGTTTTAAGACAAAGTATACTTTTACATTGGTGACTTGTAGTGGAATCAAATGATCCAGCCTCTTTTAAATATAGTTGTTTGCATCCAGCTGTGGTTGGAATGATAGATTAAGGTCATATCCCTAATTTTCCAGCAGTTCTTTGCAAGAAATTCATTCCAGTTTCCCACACTCAAAAACAGCAACGATCAGTTGCTGTGCATGACATAAGAAACAACTGAACAGGAAATAACTTGAATTGCGTAAGAAAGCTTTAAAGCTTTCATTTTTGCTTGTTATAATACAAAATGAGTGATTTAAAGAAATCATGTTGAATGGGGAAAAGGTTTGTTGTTATCACAATTACTTCTTCAGTTTTAAACTTAATTGCACACCTACTTCAAAAAAGATTAAAAAATAGATTTAAAATAATATGCTGCTAAAGTGGCTCAATCAGAGAAGAAAAATGTGTCAATGACCAACTTTACAGGGACGATCTGCATTTTACATTCAAAAATAATTTTGTGTGATGTTGTTCTAGGTTGTGGAAAATATTATTAAAGAACACAGAGAAGGGCATAAATAGGACTTCTATTAAAAGATTTAAGAGTTAGTGTTACGTTCTTCTACATGCAGCTAAACTTTGACTCGGGATTTTTTCCTGTTCATTTGTTTTTATGCTATTAAGATCTCATTGAGACGTAAGTACACGTTAGAAACATGGTAAAAAGCCTAATGCTTCCACAATGATAAACGGCTTCCTGATTAGTCTGATTTGGAGTAAAGTTGTCAGTTTTTCAGTATTGCTCTGTCAAGCTTTATAGATGACTAATACATATATAGCCAGCTACCTTAATCACTTAAAAATTAACAGTGAAGAAAAGTGGGATATTTTTGAATATCATAAAGATTTTACATAGTGGCAGAGCACATGCATGAGCAATTGTAGATGGTTTTAGGTCTACTTGCTATAAGCTGTAACACTATTAATGCAATGTTGGGGAGATCCATTTGCTTCTAGGAGTACTAGAATTTCCTGAGACCGTTGTCCGTCACTATATATGTTGCTTGTTATCAAGGACTACTAGCTTGGCTTCAAATCTCATAGTAACATAATGTATTGGATCAAAAGCCCAAAATATAGGAACCAGAGCATTGTTGTGGGAACTTCCTTTTATAATTGTAGACAGGGTCTGCATTCATTTTTTTATTTTAAATCACATGAAAAAGTTATTTCTGCATTTAGTTAATCTGAAATGTTGTATAATCAGCATATACGTATCTATATACACATTTAAATAACAAAGTGCTGATACTGGGGGTTGTCCTGACCCAGATGTAGCCCCTTGCACTTGGTGTCATTAAACCTCATGAGGTTCCCATGCGCCCCCTTCTCACGTTTGTCCATCTGTCTCATTAATGAAGATATTAAGTAACACTGGTCCCAATATAGACCCTTGAGGGGCACCACTTGTCACTGATATCCGATGGGTGTCTGAACCATTGACCACTACGCTCTTGATGTGACTTTCCAACCAATTCCTTATCCACTGAGCAGTCCACTCATCAAATCAGGCACTCTGCAGTTTAGAAGGATGTTATGGGGGACTTTGTCAAAGGCTTTACAGAAGCTCAGAAAAATGACATCTGATACTCTTCCCTTGTCCACCAATGTAGTCATTCCATCACAGAAGGCCTCTAGGTTACTTAGGCAAGACTTTCCCTTGATGAAGGCAAGCTGGCTGTCTCAAATCTCAATCTTCTCCTCATCTGTTGTCACCAGACTTTCATGATAGTGTATGTGAATTCCATGTCATAATTAGTTAAAAATACCGTAATATGCTATTGCAAATTTTTGTTTAGTATATAAGTTCTGTTACCAATTTGCCAGGCTTGCAATCCATTACAAATCAATTAAGTAGATGTGGTTTCTGAATTCAGTCTATACTTCCTGTGGCAGAGCTCAGACAATTAATGTCACAGAAGAGTATTTTTCTCTTTTGGTACATTGCCTACATGATAAAGAGCTAAATTGTATGGATATCCTTCTGTGAAAGGTAACAGGTGGGGCCATTGTTTTTTCCAGTCTGAAGTGGAAAAGCAATATTGCTGAAGACTAGGATTTGCCTAATCTATGACAAGTATCATCAGATGAGCACTGGCAGTCACTTTATGATGATTAAAATTTTCTCCTTGGTTGCAAAACTAAATAACTCCTGCACCAGCAGGAGACCAAGGAATATGTCTGCAATTCATTAATGTGCCTTGTAGCTGACACTGTAATGCTTAGAACTCCAAGCACTTAAAAGCAAGTGATAGATCATAATGCATTTAGCTTGCAATAACTGATCGTGCAGGAAATGCACGGTGTTCATAAAGAAAACAGTTTTGCCATTCATGGATTACTGGAGTTACTCAGTGGCGATTTTCAAGATTGGGCGGTCTTACTTCAATCTCTGTTGGAGTTCATCAGGGTAAGGACCATTGCAACTTGTTGAAAATACACAGAATTTGTAGTACCCCGTCCCTTTTTTCCTCTTCGTACTTTTTCAGCTCCCTCCCCTTTTTGTACAAATGCTTAATTCAACAGTAGACACTTGCTCCAAAATGGTTCTTTTCCACACAGCATGGGCTGGAAATGGGAGCAGTAGCTTTGATAGCAGTGCACAGAGAGCAGGTTGGAGTTGTTTTTGGACTACTAAAATAATTAGGTCAATGCAGTTTTCATTAGTTATGCAAAGTGGATGGTTTAAAATAAGGTCTTTAAAGTACTAAGATCTTTAATATCACTGTAGTTCAAGTGACATTTTAATATTTTTGGGCCATAAATATTTTATTTATCTTCATCTGTGCTGGTTTCTTTATGTTGTTTGGAGCAGAATGGTATTGTTCAGGTAATAAAAAACCATTATTTTCTCTATTCCACTATCTTATATCTACAAATTTTATTCTAAATAAATGAGCCATCCTTATAGCCAAAGGAAGAGAATTTATGATTTACAGCTTAGTACGAATGTGGGGAATACCCCAGTGTGCTTTCTCAGCAATAATTTCTGTCCCTGGTTAATAAATTGCTAGGCCAACAAATTTGAACTTAATCAACTCGGACTGAATTCTTACTGCATGAAACACTTCAATGTCATGGTTATTAAATTAAATTCTCCCTGTCAAATATTTTGCATACAAAATAACATCTTTTTAGAGATGGCATGTTTTAAATCTCATTCATTAAAAATCAGTATCTTAGAGATATTTCCAGAAAACTTCACTCAAAAGTTATTTCAATCTCAGCATGTGGGTCAGGACCCCTCAGAGATCCATCAGAATGATTGACTGATATCTAACACTTTTAAAGAAACATGTGAAAAATGTTACCTGCACTGAAGAGCAAAAAAAATCGAGTTTTGTTACCTTCCCTTAAGATGGAAGGTTGTCAAAACACTTGGCAGTGGGCAGCCAGAGAACCATGTGAACAGGCCTGGACAATGGTTGAAAGAAAAATATATTCAGGAAAATATATGGAAAGCAATAGTTCAGGAAATAAAAGGTAGAAATAATCTTGTTTGTATTGTGAGTCATGCCTGGTGACGTACATTAGTATGTTTTGAGCATTTCAAACAACTTTTATTTGGTTTGGCTTGTTTTTCTTGGTTGTTTTTTTCCACTTGGTAGACCTTTTTATTGTACTTCTGTGGCATTTTCAATAAAATTACTTTGGAAAAAAAGGCTGAGCCAGATGCTGCAATGGCTGATGAGTGTGTTTTACTCATGGAGGTAAACACTTCCATTATTGACTTTGCTAATCCTTTTGGGAATTCTGGTATGTAATATTTAATTATTACATCAGATCGATTATATGTCCATTCCTTGTTTCAGGTGAGTTAGGGTATTAAAAAAAAAAAGTACAGAAAACTCCTGCTGCTGTCTGATGGATATGACTCTATTTCAGTTATTGCAAAATTGTTTGTCTTGTACCAGCCAATGTTTCCAAATTGTAGAGGTTTCTATGCTCTGCAGGCAGGCAGAGAGGAGTCTGTATCCACTAATGGACAATGCATTTGTCCACATTTATCCTCATCTGTGGTTTAAGTCCAGTATGCAGACCTGTGTTGGAGATACATGAGTGAGGTTTAAGAACGGTTTGAAGCAGAGTGCCTGCATTGGTATAATAAATATAGCTTTGTGTCCTGCTTCCTGGTTCACGATCAGCCTGTCTGGCACTTATTTGAGAGGCTCTGCAGGATGTTGTATGTATGATGCTTTTTCCAGCTGAGAGCTGTTATTCCTTGCCATGGGGTCATAAAGAAGTTCAAAGGCAGATAAAATGACAGCAGTCAGCAACAGCAGCTCAGTTCCTGCAACACAGGAGTAATTGCAGCCCATTATTACAATTGACTCTCGCTTCTTTCCCCTGAAGGAACTGAGCAGCTGCCAATTTACTGGGCTGCAAGAAAACTGATGAGACAGGAGATAGGGGTCATAACAAAAGTTGAGAAACTGATCAAGGCAAAATTCATTAGTCCTGAGTAGCTGTAAGAGAAGAGAATGAGAGAGGGCTGTGACTGGTCATCACCGATGCCCATGTGGGAGATGGACTCTGACTTCCAGGTTGGTTTGTTTCACCTTGCACTTCTTTTCACAAAGAGAAGCAAAGGGGCTTCTATGATCTTTCATCTTATTTTGTAAAAAAAGCCCAACCACACAGCAGAGGGCAGGAACCTCTTTATGGGACTTACCTAGAAAGGGTTTATTTTGGCTTGAATAAGTGCAGCAGTTGGTTTTTTGTGTGTGCTGCAGCTAAAAAAGGAATGATCTACAACTTGTTTGGTTTTATTTAACAACAATGTGCAGTTGGATGATCCTTAGGTACTTGCTTATGATAAATATGTACCATTAGTGTGAAACTTGTGTGTCTTTATTGGTGTTCTCAGCAACAAATGCTAATGTAGAAATGACAGCGTTAATATAGAAATGAAAGGGTTACATCTACACAAACTGTGTTTCAGACTGATGAAAGTCTCTCACTGATGTGGTATGGAATATCAGAAACATATCTCTTAATATATGCAAGCGGACATGTAGGGGAATTTTACAGGAAGAAGAAAAAGTACAGGTTAATAGAGTGCACTGTAGATACAAAACCAGAGGATGTTATCTCATCACTGTTCTGCGTGATTCTGTGGTGCTGCTCAGGTTTTCTAATTGTTCAGGTCTTTTATCCTCACAGCTAAATTTCATTCTCTTATACTGCATGTAGATGTATTTTAAAATGAACATGAAGAGGTATGTGCAGATTTTGTTGTAGCTGCTTGTCCTTCTGAATAGGAAAATTAAAGATGCATTGCATTTTCAGTATATATGGAGCCGTTTAAGGAAAACTGGTTCTTGTAGTATCTATACACAGATACCTGGCGTGAATCTCCATCTCTTTGAATGTCAATTGGAGCTTTGCCATTCATGTCAATTGCCAGTTTTTTCATTTTAGTGCAGTATTTTCTTTCATTCCTGAATTCTTCTTCATCCTAGTTTCTTAAATGACATGTTCATGCTGAGAAAATATACCTTCTTGTAACTTCAGCATGTTTGCAGATTGCAGCTGCCCATTCTTACTAATATAGAAGGGTTTTTTGGTAGATTTCCTGTTCTTAAAAATCACTGTAGCATGTTACAACCTTCCCCACCCACAAATGGTACAAAATGCTGCTGCTGAGTTTCTGAATATCCTAAATGGGAGTGATTTTGTAATTCTCGTTCTATTTTTACTATTTGTGAGATTCTCTTTTATGTGTTATCTTGATCGAGTCTTTGCAATTTTGATGCAACTTGTGTGTGATGAGATGCATCTGCAGAGTTTCAGTTATGAGCCAGAACAGCATTTTTATCACTGTGCTTCCCCATGACATGAAGTGGGTTCAGTTTGCTCGTGTCTAGGTCAGGATGTTGCTGTACAATCAGCCTGTAAATCAGTGCTTCCCTGTTTGCTGGTCACTTTCCATGAATAAATTGCCACTACAGGTGCTGCTCTTCGCTAATCACTGATTTGTAAGGCATCTTGACTAATCTTAACATAGCAATATGTGCATATTTCAAAATTTTTTTTTTTAATTACTGCGTGATTTGAAGGCTATTTTAGCACGACATTCAGGAAAGAAATAAATAGTCATTTAGGCCTGTTGCCCCTCCCCAAGAATGTGCTCTGAGACATGAGTTAGCATTGCTGTCGACAAGTTTTTTTTTTCAGTTGCTCATTAAATTCAGGTGAATGAGATTTATTTCTTGCTTGTGAGGATTTAGGCATGAGTGAGAGACTCAAGAAGTGAAAAGAATGTAGTAGACAGGTAGAATTGTTATGCTACAAAGGAGCCATGTATCTGTAGCTTATTGTGGGTCCTAGAAGACCTTCCTGTACTGTTCAGTGGGTGACAACGGGAAGCTTATTGAAACAAACAGAAGATAAATGTGTAAATGGAGATAATTTGTTAAAGATATAATTTTTAGTGTTCTTTCTATTAGCTAGCTGTCGAGATAGTAACACAGAGTATAAAGGTTATTTGAAAGAAGTATGTGAAGTGCTTTTTTTTAAAAGATTTTGGTTTGTTTTGAACTTTTAATTTGTTTAAGTACCTTTTTTAGAGAATGGTTGCTCCATGTTTTCACAGATAATTTGTACTTTTCTGTTAGATGTTAGCCTTTGCTCCTCATTAGCAGAAAATAATTTCATTGAAAGCTTGAATTTACTTTATTTTTACATAAGGTGTTTCTGGCTTATAATTTGTGATGGGAGGCAATATTCATAAAAAATTTAGATTACATTCATTATGACAAAGGCATTTTGTTTGTTTGAGAAGGACATATTAATTCTACACACAGTTCTGAAACACAAGTATACTGCAGATATTTTAGAGCTGGATTCTTCTGTAGCTGTGATGGTTGCCCATCTTAGCTTTGATCATTGTAAAATCAAAATTTAAAAAAATTAATCACTAAAATCAAATGGCAATGGCTTTTACATGAACTCATAATAATACTTATTTACAATGGATTTACTAGGAATTCAGTAATCTCTGTAAGTATTTAATACTGTAACCATTTCAGTATTCAGGTAGTGAAAAGTAGATTGCTTGTTTGTAAATTGTATTGATTCTTGAATCTCTCTTTTACGTATTTACTTTTATACTAACTGGTTTTTTTAATGTGAAATCACTACCTTCATGACACAAAGCCTAGGCAAGTATGAAAGTGAATAGCTGCTAAGCAGTAGCTGTATGTGTGTCCATTAGTGATTTTGCTTTACAAAAATTCCAAACAGTTTCTCTGTATTTATCTGCTATTTTCATCTTCGTTTGTCACATAAAGACAAATTAGTATGAATGAATCTAAAGTCAGCAGACGAAAATATTTTCTTTGTAAACAAAACCAAAGAAACCAGTCCCTCAAAACAAACGGACAAAACCCCAAACCCACCTCACTCTGGTTTTGGATGAATTAAATGAAAGGAGGATGTCTTCCCATGAGAGATAATGCTGAAATAACTGAGTGGGTTAGGAAAGATTTGTGCTTATAAAAAGCTGCGGTGCAGCGTTGCAGTTGTCATGGCATCAGCCCTCTCTTGGTCCAGGCGCAGACGAATGTATGGCAAAACTTGGTGCTGCTGTCCGTTCACTCTTTTAGGATAAGTATTACAGAAGTGGGAAGAATTCACAAATCAGAATTTGGTCTCCTTGGGTTTCTGTTTCTAGGCGTTAGTGGGAAGTTGAGGCTTTACGTTGGCTTCTAGAAAAGGTCTGAACCTCCATGAAGTCTGACACATTCTTTAAAGGTAATGAATATGCGTGCACACATAGATCAAAATTTATATCTCCTACTAAATATTTATTTATGTATTTCACGTGAGAAAACATTATGTTTTTGGTTCAGGTAGTCCAAAAATTTCTGAATTTCAAATTTTAAACAAATCTGAAATTTTATGGGGTTTGATGTCTCTTTCCCGCAAAGGTGAACATTTATTAAACAGGTGAGAGTTTATACTGTCTGGCCAAAAGCTTTAGTGAGGGTCTGTACTCTCCTTAGCATACTTTTTTCCTTTTAAATTGAAGATCATAATGTCAGTTGTTAAAGTAAAACTTTTTCTTCATGACTCTCTAAGCAGAAGGTGTCTAAAATCTCCCAAGCTGGAAAAAGTAGTTAGCCCAGTCCAGAGCTCTCCATATTTCACGTAATTAATTCATTTATTCTTGTAAGGTGTGTGTGTGTGTTTTGTTGCAATATACACCATCTCAGAAGAGTAATTCAGATTGATAGGATCAGAATTTTATCAACATCATCTGGGAAATCCCATAGGGATCCAGTTATGATAAAATGAGGTATGTTTGGAATATATTCAGATAGCCATAAATACATTTTTTTTAAGACATGAAAATGTCTATAAATTATTCCTCTTTGTATGGTACTTTAAAAAACCATTGAATTTTTTTTTTTAATTATTGCCCTTTGTAAATATTTTGAGTCACGCAGATTACTTGGAAATTGGGTTTGTGAGTAAAAAAACCTTTGGAAAACTTTCTCCATCAGGAAATGCTATTGTTACTTGTGGTTATTGAACTACTATGAATTATGTTAGTTATTAATTATTTCTACTTTTGAAATGTCACATCACAGAATTATATTTTAATTTATTAAAGAAGGAGGTAGTAAATAAAATAAGAATTCTTCATATTTACTGTGAGGACCATTTGTCTTGGCACCTTACTGTTTGTAGTCAGTATGTAGAAGCACTGTGCTTGGTCAATGATACTTTATTGTCAATATCATATTTGTTTGTCTCCATGGGCAAATTTTGGAGGAAAGCAGAAACTCCATTATTTGGAGGATTCCTTGGTTCATTAGGGGAATTTTGCCAGTGGGGATGTCATAACAGTTTTCTCTCTTATCTAGTGACAACTGTACTAAAAGTTCTATGAAAAACTTTGTCGTTCTTGCGTGACAACTGTTGTAGATTTTAAGGTATTGCAAAAATTTTCCAATCTGTCCATCCTGTAAGAATTTAAACAATTTTTTTACCAATTTTTCTGCATTATGGATACATAACAAGATCTTTGTTGTGTATGTGAAGCTTTGGCAAGACAATTGTAAAGATATGAATTCAGAAAATTATAGCTATATGTGGTATCTTAAAATTCACTGATCCTTCTGGTCTCCAGAGAACACTCTAGCTAAATCTAAGGTTTCCATTTGTGAAGCCCTTCCAAAGAAGAGTCCACATGGCTACTTAAAATTGTAATACTAATATCTATGTTTAAAAATGTCCTTGTACGAACAGGAGTTGCTCTGAGTTGTCACTGCAGGGAAGTGTTTAAAATTGTGTGTGAATTCGAGATGGTGGCTATAGGGATAGCTGTTTCACCTAAATGAAAAAAAAAGGTGGAAGGGGTCAAACACTGAAAGTGAGGAAAATTGAGGCACTTCCACGTAATTTTAGGTTTTGCATATGTTAAACTGGTATCCCTTTGGGGCAAAAATATGTGACTTGAGTAGCAAGAAATGGACTCTGAAATGGAATGAGTTTCCATGTGTTAGAAGTTGTGTATCTTAAGGAACATGACTGCCTCTTTAAATATGAGACAGTGTTATGAATAGCCATTGGAATAAAAGTAAAGGTGAAAGCCTTGAATACAGGCTGTACTTGCTCCTGACAGGCTTTGACTTTTATTTACATGTTTGTTTAGCTGTAGCATCTTTATGTCATCTCATGATTTTTCATGAAGCAGCAAAAGTAAAGATCATAGCCCAGGCAGCTGCAGTGGCTTCAGCTTCTGTAGCTAATAAGATGCTGGTTTCTGAATTAGCTCCATGCTGCAGAGAAGCCCTGCTGGAAGGGAGTTACTGTAATTGTTCAAACTGGAACCTTGCCTACACTTGTCTTTTGTGTGTGTGGGGCAGGGGAGTAGGGGACACAACAATAAGAGCAGGTTTGTCTCTCTTCCTTGGTATCTGTCAGGGTATTTGGGAAGATAGCAAGGAAGGTTTTATATGCAGTATTGCCAGCTTGCTTTTTGATGCTTGTTTCTTTATGGTGTGGTGTGCCTCAGATGTGAGACTGTTGCTTTCCTAGTATGTTGAGTGACAAGAAAAAGAAAGCATGTGTCTGAAGAATGGAATATGGTCTGAATCACACTTGCTGTCCTTCAGCTGAGCTCTGAATTGTAGACTAGTTGAAGAATTCAGTTCCTTCAGTATATTTCTAAAGCTGGAATGTAAATGACTATGGTACCTTTAAGTCATGAAATCTACTTTCCGCTAATAACTTTAAACTGTTTCATGTTAAAATGTACAACTTTATGTAGAATTCAGGTTCTACTATAAATGCAACAACCTGCACATGTTGTTTCTGAAGTACATAATTTGCATGCATACAAATTGTTTGTAATGGCAAGGCACGGTTGCAGCATGGATTGTTTCTTTCCTTCCCTTTCAGCATGTTTCAGCACAAGTGAGAAACTTATGACTATTTGGAATTATGATCTTTTCTTTACTCTCTGTTGTCTTCTTCTCACTTTGTTTTTGAGGATTAAGAAATAGAAGCTTTTAATTTATCTATTTATATGTTTGTGGCTGCTGACTTTGAACATCCCCTTCCAGATTGGATCATCTTGTCTCAATTCACTGTGTCCATACACTAAAGCCTTTCCTTATGGGACTGGGCAGTGAGGAAGTGGGGAAACTTAGACTCTGTGTTCTCTGTTCTGATCTACTTTCCTTAAATCTTGCGAAGACCTGAAGATTCATTGGCTGCTATTATGTTGAAATTGATTGAAGCCAAGCATCTGTCTAGAGTTAGAACTTACTTGGGGTTACATGGGGTGACAGATGCTCCTGTGTTATGTAAGCCTAATTTTTTTTAAGAACTCAGCTAAAAACTTTTGAAAATTCAAAGAAGATCTATGTAAAATAACATTACCTCTATTACAGATGTGTGCACCCTTCTAATTATGGGAAAACTGGTCTGATTTCTACAACCTTAATTTCATCCAATTATAGTATTTTGCAGCAGATGCTATAATATTCTATTTCCTTTCACAGGATCACTACCTCTTTCATGTCAGGATTATTGGGATTGGGATGACTGAGAGATGTCACAGAGATGATTTATTGCTGCGTCAGTCTCATGTTTATTGAAGGATGAGACAGGAGAGATGCTGCAAACAACATCTCTAATTACAGTAGCAATAGCAGTAGCAGCAATAGCAGGTACAAATGCTGAGGTGGTAGCAGCCAGCTGGGAGCAGCAGCAGCAGCAGCCTTAGTTATTTGCTACAAGGCCTTATATCCTTTTTTAAACCAATAAGCAAATGCCACAAAGCTTGCTAACACATTTGTACCAACCATCACTGTACATGATTTTACTGCAATGCGCATTTTCTTAACCAATCACTACATTGTTATAAGGCCTGTTGTACAGGCTTATATTGTTACATCTTGACTTTCTGAAAACTCTTACTATATTGCTAATATTGCTAAACTCAAAATTCTTTACTCTTTTACTTATCACTATCATTTCTTGCATCAAACATGTTTTTACTTGTTAAAAATACATTTCTACTTTTATAAAGCATACTTATTTCAAAACTACAGTCTTGCTTTAAACTGCAAAAGCTCATTATTCTGACTCAGGCAGTCTTTGCCAAGGTCTCAGATCGAAACATGTATCCATTTCTATCTGTTCAGGCACAATGCTGTTTATGTACTCTGTCAGCACCTGCGAGTTCTCTGTAACTTCATTTCCCACATTTCAGTGCATTGTTTATTTAGTGACTGTTTGGTAATTTTAATTTCTTTTCATGAAGTAGCCCATGCCATTTTTATAGCACACTGTTGAAAAGTGCCTTACATTCAAGTTAATCCTTCACTGAAAAGGGAATGTTCTTTGAGGAACAATGAGGAATTTATTTTTCATCAGTTCCTGTAAGGTAAAGGAACATGATTGCCTCCTCCATGTGGCCACACAATTCTGAGAAACAGAATGAAGCATTCAAATATCCATATATTTTACATTCTCTGTTATTTCAGTCTTTTATGGGCGGTTGGGAGGGAATAGTTCTCTGTCAAACTGTACCTGCTCAAAATACTGCTTTCATAGGTCTTAGCTGAAGTTCCAATTGCTCAGCAGTTCTGCAAATCAAACCCTAGAGCATAAAGTCAGATACTAGGAAATGAAAAATGTGCAGTGAAATGACTGTATGCTAAGGCTTTTGATTTACACTGAGTAGAAAGTGGGAAAGGCAAAGATAAGAGCTAACTCTCAAGGATAGCATTCAGTCACTTTAATTATGTGATCCTCCCTTTTTTTTTTTTTTTTTTTTTTTTTTTTTTTTTTTTTTTTTTTTTTTTTGCCCACCAAGGGGAGGGGGTTGTTTTTC
>VZTI01005236.1:225432-254686 GCA_013397865.1 Struthidea cinerea | reverse complement strand
TTTTTTTTTTGTATTTTGCAGCCCATAAGGGAAGGGAGCTTTCATCTTCATATGTCCTAGATCCATCCCATACAACAAGCAAGGCATGGGCCTGATGGTGCATAATCAAGTGATATAAAATTGTATTGATATTGCTAAATACATACACATAGCTGCTGAAGTAAGGATTCTGAATTGCTCCAGTAGAAAGTGAATAGAGAGATCTGTAACTTAAATGAGAAGAAACATCTAAGGTTGTAAGTACCTTAGAGTGTTGGTCAGGAATGCATTTTTTAAACTAATATCTTAGTTATTCCCATTTCTTATGTACTGGCTTTCATCATAGAGCCATCTCAAAGTACAGGTATTTTATTTTTTTATAAAATAATGATATGGAATGATACAGAGAGGGATGTACTCCAGCAGTATATCCAAAACACTCCACTGCAGACAAGCTTACTATGTGGCACTTGCAAGAGCTAATCTAAGTGGCCCTTCTTGCCTTTTGCTGTCTTCCTCCTTTGTAACCTCCAAAATTTTGGATGCCAGGTTGTCATTACAAATTTTTTTTCAATAATAGCATGAATCATCTTCAAGTGGTTCTCTAATGTGGGAAAGAATTTTGCTTAGTTGAATGAAGAACTTAAAACTGATGATGTGACTACCTCACGTATCATAACAGATGAGCACCGAGCTACAGAGTTGACATGCACAGACAACTGGAATTCTAGCATCTCCTTGCTCATCAGGGCTTGAGTTAGCAACCTTCATGTTCTTCTAACATTATGTTTTGGGTCTGTAATTATACTGTGTGCTTCACTGTGGTTTCATTTTGGGACTGATTAGAAGACTGTAAGACAGAGTACATATGTGGTGGTTTGTATTCCAATCCACAATATGTAACTATCACTGGAAATCTGTATTAAAAGGCTTTAGGCTGTGATGAGGGATGTAGAGAAGCCTGATGAAAAGTAACTAGGGGTGCTAAGCTCAGTTCACATAGAAGGAGAGGAAATCAATATAAACTTGTGTAGACTTAATATCATCAAAGCAATTTCTGCATTACTAGATACTCTTTCTCGAACTCTGAATTACAAAAAAAGTCTTAATTTTTCATTAATATGGAAGCCTATTTTTTCCCATATTTCTGTTGCAGAAATTAGCCCTCCTTAATAGCTGGAAAGGCTGAAGTGTATGCCTCCAAATAACAAGGAGGGGAAAGAAGCTATGAATGCTTCATCTCAATGATTCTAGTTCCTGGCTTTTAATCTCTCTGGAACAGTTTGGTTGTTTGGAGGCAATCAAATGCCTTGGGGTTAGAATTAAGGAAAAGTCTAAATCATGTTAAATTGTTAAGGGAATTTTCAGATCTTGCAGGAATAGTATAATTGTCACAAACTTTGTGGTAACTTCCCCAAGGTAAACCTAAAGAGCTGTTGCAAATTAAATGGTAAATTCGAGGAACCATGTAAGGTCCTATTTTGGAACTCTGAGATATTGTGATTAAAGGTCAAGAACTTTCTGTGAATGGGCAGTAGGACAAGAGTGGTTTCAGAAATACAAATTTTTATAAATTAGTGTTAGGGTGGTATGAAAGATAGCTGTTAAAAAGGAAACAAAAAAGTGTGCATTTATCAACACACACATATACATTCGTGTGTGTATATATCTTAATATGTAGTATAATGTTCTTGATTTATTATCTGTTGCCTCTTACCACTACTGGAGGTTTATTTTATCTATCTGTCTATCTATCTATCTATCTATCTATCTATCTGTAGATATATCTATCTATCTCTGTGTGTGCATGCACATGCTTAAATATTGCATGTCCTCAAGATCTGACAGCTAAAGACAAAAAAAAACAATTTCACCGTGATCTCATAATTCACAGGAAGGAAACTGATGTGCAGTGAGAATACGCAGTTGATGTAGCAAGTTCCAAAAGTGCTGTGTTCCCAGCATATACCAGTGCTATTTCTGTACTTCAGAGTTCTGTACTTCTGTATTTTTTTTACTTCAAAATAAGCTACAAATATAAATATATTTATATATGAAGGTGTATACGTATGTGTGAGTATGCATGTGTGAGTATGTAGAAACATAGTCTCTTGAACTTATGGCAGCAATTTTCCTTTTTCTCTGCTGTTGCTGTTATCCCCTTGGTCCTCCACCAAAAAAAAAGATATAAAAATATGGATTGATATTTCTAATATGAAAGTAGTAGTTAGTTAAACTTTTTTTTTCAGTCATTTTTATGTGAGGAGTATGAGTAAAGTCATGACTGTGGCTAGATTTTTTTGGTTTCATTTCTCTGAGATACTTTCCTGATGCAAGGATTTTTTTTTAATCAGCTTTGTATATTGGGGAGCTAATGTTAGATCCATGAAAGACAGTGCATCCAAAGACAAGATAATGGCTGCTGAAACAGTAAGTGTTGAGGAGCACAAGCAGCATCTCTAGAACTCCTGTGTTCAGATGAATTTTGGTTTGACTAAACCAATAATAATGCCAAATAGAAGGGAAAAAATATAAAGAAAAATTATTATGCTTTCTAGGTAGAAGAAGAGTTCTTTCAGAAGTATAGTTTTGTGGGGGAAGTCTGTTCGCTAACTGAGAGTCACAAGGTTCAGCCTCTGATTACAAATTTATTTACGAATTGCGTGCAGAAAGGTGCCTGAGTCTGTCTTTTTAAGACAACATGCCAAAACTTAGGTGTCCAGTAGCTCTGAAAATTTCACGTTTAGATACAGTTGCATGATTTTGTACATACATGCGCTTTAGTGTTCCTTAACCTTAGTGTTTATTTCTGTGTCTGTAAAACAGTGGTGGTATATTAGAAAAGGTGTGAGACCAATTTTGAATCTCCTTGAATTTCATCCAAAATAGAATTGAAGACATGTTAGTAAAGCCTGTCACAGGACAGCTTTTGCCTATGAAAAGATAATGCAAAATAGAGAAGGCAATTTTGTGCCCTGAGAGGCACTTTATAGATACATGCTAAAGGTATGTTTAAAAATAAAAGTTAAATAATTTCATGGTTTATATACTGATGACAGGTTTTCATAGGTTATGTCTTTTTCAGACTGGATGATAATAACAGCAACATTCACACATTATAATCATTCACCCTTCAGGAAGGAACAACAGCTAATCAGAAGGCCAGTACTCATCTTAGTATTTTTAGCCTTCAGTTAACTGTGCTGTTTAGCGAATACTTTTGATCTATTATTATAGATTATTATATCTATAAAGAATTTCATTTGGGGTTTTTTACAGCTGTTATTCTCAACTCATTTTTCAACCTGTCTTCAAATTCATGAAGACAGGATAACTGTAGACATTTAAGTCATATTTATACTTAAATTTAAAAAAAAAAAAAAAACCCAAACAACCCAGCCCTCATCTTTCTCCCTGCATTTTTGAATCTTAAACTTTTCTTCCTTTGTCAGACATCCTAGCACAGTTCAATGTATCTGAAACAATGAGCTTTCAGTGGGTAGAAGCAAGACAATTCTTGTTCTGGAAAGATACTTCTTGCTCTTGCTGTCGATATTTTTTGTATAGTTCTTGAATGGCCCTATTGTCCTTCTGTGCACTCAAAGTGAATGAATTTATCTTTCAAAGTGGAGCACTTCTTTCTTCCCTGTACCAATTCCCACTTCTGTTTCTGAAGGAGAGAAGAAGACTGCACTCCTGAAAATGTATAATTCTGAGCACTGAAAATTAGATTGTAGCGTACCTGTACTCACAAAGCCAGGTTTATGCCAAGTGTTGTGCAGTTACCTTAAGGAGTTTGTTTGGACCATTATGGAAATAACTTCACTCTAATGTACCAATGAAATTGCTTAATTTGCCACCATCTTCTCTTCTGAAAAGTAGATTCTAATTTCTTAACGTTTCTGACATTCCTCACACTGAAATTCAGTAAGTTCTTATGCCCTTGCTGAATGTAAAACATAATGAGTTATCCTCTCTTCAGTGGGATTGTTCAGACACTGGGCACGTATGCAAATTTTGGAGGGCTGGTGCTGCACCTAAAGGTTAAGACTTTCAAATTAACGCACTTTGTTTCTAGAGTGCTTTCTTGGTTCTGTATTGTTACGTGTAGTACAACAGAGTTTGGTTTACATAGACATTAATGTGTGTGCGTGTGATCTTTGTGTGGCAGGTTGCTTCCATGCAGCTTGCTCCATTTTGCTCCAAGGAAAGGAGTTGCAACTAGCTGTTTGAAGGCATAAAAAAGAGACTTAAAGGAATATAGAATAAATATTTTCAAGAAGGAATATTATGGAATAAGTAGATGAATGATGTTTAGTTAGTGTTTCTTTCCTCTTATGTAACGAAATTCTTAGTTGTCAGGCAAAAAATTAAAATTCTCAGTTACCAGGTGGCAGCATACATATGAAAAAGGACCTCAATTTTTCACAATCATTATTTGGGAAATGTATGAAGTAAGATCCTGGAGAGACCTCAAAGCATGGTGGTGTTGTTGGGCTTTTTAATTCCTTGAGGATGTGTCTGTCAGTGGCTAGTAAGTATAATTGTCTTTTCTGCAACTGTTTGTTCAGGGACATTCAAGTGCTTAGATTGCTGGAAGCTTATTTGGGAAGATGAGCATGTGCCTTTTCTTATTTGCATTATTTTTATGAGCATCACCAGTAGCAAGTGCCTAAAGGGAAGCTGCTGTACAGGGGAACTTTTGATCTGGCTCAATAAGGTAGATATTATTTTGGTCATCTTTGTTATTCATTTACCTTCAGTGAACTTTAATCTGGATCTAAAAGTATTTTGAACACCTATTAACCATGGCTTCTGGTGGTTTTTCAGCTCTTATTTAAGAAACAAAGAATGCATTGCACTGTTCAAGTTCAAGGATAGGCTTGTTACCTCTCCTTTGAAAATTGGCATTTCTTAAGGCCAATTGTTTGAAATAATTTGAAATAACTGAATCAACAAATGAAACTTGCATCCAGTTTACATCTCAGAAGCATAAAGCATTTAATTATAGAAAGTTAATGGTTTTGGGTTGTTTTGGTTAGGTTTATTTTTTTTTCATTTCACTGATAGAAATAAAAGTTTTTGTATTTCTCTATCCTCAGTCTTTTTTTTTACTATTTCTTGCTTCTGTTTTTCTCACTGGTGATGTGAAGTTAAGAATGCTTCACTACTACAGAGGATGCTGTCAAGTTCATGCTCAAAAAGAGATTATTCTGCCCACTCTTTTCACATAGAGGATGAATTAGGGACTGTATAGGCTTCACAGAACTCTGTGCTCTCTTCTGAGGCAGGTGTGTCAGTATGGAACCCCTTGATTTATGGGAAGATGGAGTGGGGGCTGAAGATAAGGGGAGAGGATAAAAATGTTCAGGTTACAGGATATGAGGGTAGAAGAAAAGTAAAAATAATTTAAAATATTTCTATTTTTTTCTATTTTCTAAACTAAATTGTATGAGGCATGGCTAAACCAGGTTAGTTATTGAAAAGCTTCTACTTTTTATAAGGGGTTGTGTCTGTAAATTCCATACCTGGCTCCCCACTGTTACTGTCAAAGGTAGTGGAATGTAAAAACACCCCAAAAAATTCTTAATAAGAAGTCTGGCAAGGAAACATTAGCTAACTTATCTCACAGTATATTTAATTAGTGGGAATTCTGTCATTCTAAAAATCTCATCCTATAATGGACGTTATTATGCTTTTTGGGCCATTATTCTATTCAATGCCTTGTGTGATATAATTGATACTTCTTCTTGTGCATAGACACACACGTATATGTGTCAGGTTTAGCCTTACCTTAGCAATCCTGGATAAAATTATATTTTTATTTGCTCATACCTGAAATAGGGAAATAAAATTTAAAGAGTTTTGTAAAGTATTTTCTCCATAGGCTTTAGTGCTCAAAAATTTGAGAATCTTACGAAGAGAAACTTGTCAGTGATGCAGGTTTAAATATGTATTAAATAGAAAAACAATCCTCTCTGCAGAGGCAGGCAGCTCTGAAGCTTTTACCCTTCAGTGCTTTTATATTTATCAGTCTGTACCCAACTGCTTGTTATGTGGGAGGTAACTTAGTGAGCATACAAGTGGTAAAGTATGTGAATTTGGCTTTTTGCTTGGGTGATATAGTTTAGTTTTGTTTCTGATTTAGTTACTGTTTTCAAGAAGTATGCTAATACTTCCAGAAATTAATCTTATGGAAGTGACTGCCTTTAGATGAACATGTAAATAAATTTAAAGAAGGAAATGCTGATGGTATTCCAAATAGATCAGAAATAACATACGCACTTATCAGTTTTTCCAAAATCCATACATTTGAGAGGCCCTCACAAGAGCTCACTGAACATTTTATTTCCCAATTGTGTCAATGCAAAAGTTATTTTTATTTTAAGTACATTTTTCCATGCAGGAGGAAAAAAAACCCCAAATGATTTCTCTTGGTTTAAGGCAAAAATACTTTCTAATAATTGACTCACAACTAACGCTTTGTCTATTTTAGCTACTATATAGGACCTTTTTTCAAAGACATGTTTAGTTCATGTAGTAGATCAGAAGCATGAGCAACCAAAGGTTTAAGAAAGAATTTTATACATATCTTATTTTGTTAAAACACTCAGTTTTAAAGCAAGAAAAACTGCTGTCAGTAAGAAGGATTTAGATGTATAAAGATTATTTAGACACCAAAGCATGGTTTAAGCTAGGTCCTTCCATAATTTTGCATTCACATTTTAATGCAATCTATTTTAAAAACTTTTTCTTTATTTTTTCCTTTTTTAATAGTTAGAGCATGCTTTTTTTCTCCTACCAACAATCAAGTAAGGTCATTTGAGGAGTTGGAAACTTAGTGGTTGGACAAAATTTAGTGGAGGTTTATTTATCCATTAATAAATTAGAAGTGGCTTGTATGTTATGGCAAAGGTGTCTATTACTGGTCTTGGTTTTTTTGGACCATGATGAAATCTTCTTCACACGTTTTATTCTGGAATGATGACCCCCTAAACTTTTATTGTCTTTTCCCTAGGACTTTAAGACAGGATTTGGTATCACTTTGATCCCTATGAATGTGGCAAATGTAAAGCAAGTGGATCGGGCTGCAAAGCAATCTTTTGAAATAATTACTCCTTATAAAAGCTTTAGGTAAGAACTTTAATATTTACTTTACAAAATATGCAATTAACTAAGGCACTAAAGAAATACTGGTTTCATACTGCGGTGCTGTAGCTAGTTTGGATGAAAAGGTGATGTTTTTATTAAGGATGTTCAGCAACTTTTAGAAAAATGGGAGGATTTTCTTTCATTTATTTAGCTGTGTGCTGCATCTCTTAGCTCCTGACTAGGCATATTATGCCACAGGTTCGTATTTTTATGTAGCCTTCTTTATTCATTCTGTGCAAGGGCAAAAGAAAAAAAAGAGAAAGGAATTTCTCCACTTTAACAAATTGACTCCATCCTAAAGAATAATAAACTTCAGTAGTGAAATAATGCTGCATATTTGAAAAGAAGCTTTCATGTGCTATCCCTTGTAGAAATCCTTGGTTGAAAGCAGTTGAAAGTTTCACTTTGGCTGATGCTGAGACTTGCAATGATTTTTAAGAAAATGAAAGTACATGCTAATAAAAGCCTTTTGTTAAGTCTTGTAGTGTTTCTTGAAAGAAATGTCTTAATGAAGGAGAAAAACAAATTTCTTTGTTCTCCTGGGCTTGTTAAATGTTAGCAAATACTTTCATTCTCAGTCAACTAGCAGGTAAATTAGTCTTGATCAGCAATATGAATCTGTTGCTAGTTGGTAGATAGCTAGTTCTTTGATTTTCTCTTAAGACATGACTATTTTGATGTTTGTTTACTATTTAATTATTTAAAAAGATAAATTTAAATGAAATGCAAGTCCATTTTTAATTCTCAGTAAGTCTCCATGTTTTCTTATGTCATTCTGGGCTTTTGTTGAAGTTCAGTCTTTAAGTTTGGTAATTGGTAACATAAAAGGATTGAAATTAACTCAGGGATGTTATGTGAATGTTACAAAAGCTATGTGGCTTACGCTAGTAGTGATTCTGTTGAAAAAAGTGCTAAAAACAGAAGGAGTTTCGTTGACTAAAAATACAAAATAATACATTCCCTCTTAGTATTTATATCTCTGTGGAGGAAGATTTTTGACTGTGATTTCAGGTGTAAATGTAATAAATAAGAAAGACTACAGACCATGTTTAATTGGGCTTTAAAATAAAGATCAATAACACAGAAAAGTCAATTGTTTCAGCTTTACAGCAGAGTCAGAAAGAGAGAAACAAGACTGGATTGAAGCACTCCAGCAATCAATAGCAGAAACTCTATCTGATTATGAAGTCGCTGAGAAGATTTGGTTCAATGAGTCCAACAGGAGCTGCGCTGACTGTAAAGCTCCCAGTCCTGACTGGGCATCCATCAATCTCTGTGTTGTCATTTGTAAGAAGTGTGCAGGTAGAGTAATTAATGATAAGCTATGTGGGTTCTACAAAATGTCGTATTTGCATATCTATGTATGTCGTTGATTTGGCTTTTTTAAAAATTGTATTTTATTTTATTTTTGAAGTGTTATCCTTGTGGAAGTTTTGAGAAACAAAATGTGAGCAAAATTTTTTTTTAATACCAAGGGCATTCTTACTCTAAAGCACTTCCATGCATAAATGACATGTCTCTGGTGATTGAGTTCTCTCAGATGAATAATCCTTCACAATTAGTGGAAATTAAGACACAATAGCCCTTCATGGGAAGGGAATGGCTTTTGCAAGGCTAGACGCCAAAGAATAACAATTTTTAGTGTATAAATGTTGAGTAGTAATTTTGTTACATCTGGGCATATTTTACTGCCAATAGGGATAGCTTTATCAGATACTATTAAAAATATAATTCTATCATGTTATATATTGAAATACGTCCTTAAGTAGTAGATTTAAGGAAATAATTTATAATTCTAGGCTTTCTTCAAACCAAACTCTCCCAGAAATAGTCTACATGAGACAGCCTACTTCATTTATTCATTACTATCAAATGAAATTCACTTTTTTTTTTTAAATAGATGTATTTTTGATGCTTTTATTTTATATTCATATGTCAAACCTAACCTTTTTTAAAAATAGCAAGTAGAATAAATCCGGCTTCATCATGCTTTTTTGTTACCTCAGCAGAAGAGAAACCCTGTATAAGTGCCTTAGTTAAGTAATTTTCTTGGATTTTCAGGACAGCACAGATCTTTAGGACCAAGAGATTCAAAGGTCCGAAGTCTAAAAATGGATGCTAGCATTTGGAGCAATGAACTTATTGAGGTATGTTGTGATATTCTAACTCTTTTTTCCATCTTGAAACCTGTTGTATGAAAAGGAGTTATTTACTGCCTTACTCACAAGAAAACTGCACATAAAACTGCTGAATAGTGTGGTGCTGTTACAGTAAAACCGTTGTTTCTGTGCATCATGTACCTTTGTATAATTCAAAATATTCATTTGTTTTGCTAACAAAATGTACAATTTCTCTTAGTGTTTCTCCAAGTATCTAATATTTTTGGGGAAAAAGAAACAAAATGCTTTTGGAGAGTACTCATGATGGAGAAAGGGGAAAATAGAGGAAACTGCTCACTACCAGCTTAGCTTAGCTGCTTGGGGTGTTGAAAAGGGGTGGTGGTAAAAAGTGGTCCTGATAGAGAGGGTTGGAGCCATCAGTGTTTTCTTTAAAACACATGCTACTCTTCTCTGAACTTTAACTAGTATTTTCTAATATATAATGAAGTGTTATAACTGGTTAGGCTTGTAAAGCTTAGCTGCTATTGATGGTAAATGACGACTGCAGGCTTTATTATTCATTTATAGATGACCATAGGCAGTGACTGAGAGAGGCTTATGTCTCCTGCAGGAAATTTTGTTTTCTTTAATAACTTTCTTTTTCAACTTTTAGCAGGTGAAAACTGTTTAGAGTTTAGCTTCATATACTTCATACTGTTCTGCTGACTTTTTCCTTGCATCTCATCTAGCTCTTTATCGTCATTGGAAATAAGAGGGCAAACAGTTTTTGGGCTGGAAATCTTCCTCCAGATGAAGAATTGCATATTGATGACCCTGCAGAAAAAAGGATAGCATTCATTACACAAAAATACAAAGAGGGAAAATTCAGGAAAACACCTTTTCTCTACAAAACCAAGGAACAGTTGAATAAGGTAATATAGCGTGGTTAAGCCCATACTATATTTTGGATTGTATTGTATCTGTGTGCAATTTGGTCATCTTGTTAAACTGGTGAAAAATTAATTCAGCATCCTGAGTGACATTCTGACACAGTTGAATAAGGGCTGTTTAGGAGCCTTTGCAGAAGTCATCGCACGACTACTTAGTTTCTTGTTTTTCCTGTTAGTTTGTTTGAAGAAGGTTATGGTAGTTCTTCCTATATTTTCCTGAGCCATCAAAATATAGATCTTTATTTTAATTCAAGTGTAGTCTAGGGATGCAAATTTCCGCTTCACTTCTTTAGATTACTTCTTTACCTATTTTTTTTTTTTTAATATCTTACGTGGCTGACACCTAACATTCAATTACAGTAGAGGATTCCTTGTTATCAATGGTGAAAAAGCTCATACACAACTTACATAGTAGCTTGTAGCGTACTGGAAATGAAAAAGCTAAAATTGATGATGGAAAATGTGTGTTCTCTCCTTTTACAAAAAACCCAAATTCTTTAGAGTTATAAAATGGAGAACTTTAATTATCGATGTCTCCGTAAATTTTGATGTCCATTTGACTGAATTCTAATATGTGATGGTTTGAGTCATGATTGTTTAGGGTTAATGAATACAGAAGAGTTTTAATGCATTTTGCAATTTTAATGCATTCAATTACATGAGTCAAATTGTCTCAAAGGATATGCAGAGATTGTGGGGAGGCTGTAGCATTTAAAAGTTGTGTGTTTTGAACCATAGCCATCTCATTTGTTCAGTGTTACTGTGTGGACAAGGAAGTGTTATTTTTCATACATTTGGTACGTTGTATATTAGCTATACACATAATTTAAAATAAGGGCATATTAGAGTAGTTATCACTGAAACACCTCTAGCTGAAGTATAGAACCTCTTGCTGTATAGCTTAAGTTTGTTTTCTGCAGTTCATTGGAGTTGGGAAACATTTGGGGACATCATGGAGAGCTCTTTGTCATTGCAAAATGAGACATTTGGATTGCTTTCTATTTATTGGTAATAGCTGTGAGATTTTGTTTAATACTACAACTGCAGACCACAGAAAGAAGCTCAACGTTATACAAGCGTGATTTTTCTTAAATCTGTGGGGTTTGTTTTTTGTGGGGAAGGATATATGTCAAATAATCATTTAAATACTGGGAAAAGTTATCAAATTCTCTATGGAGACATGAAATTACCATGTAATAAGGTGTTAATTGCCAAGTAATTCTAGAACTTTTACTGAGCTGTCTTCCGTGTTATCTTGTGCCTCCTGGGTGCTCATGTGTTTATTAGAAAAGCTAAATTTTACAGGAGTACTCTTCCTATTATGAGTGACTTTTGCTTTGATTATTTAAGAAAAACTCAATCATTAACTAAATAACTTAAATAAATATTAAATCATGGAAATTTTAATGGACTATGTTGCTGTAATTGCATAGCTATTTTTGGTTTTAAGGTTTTGGACCAATCTTGTGAAAGAAAAAAAAAGTTGATCATGTTTGTATTTGTGTATACAAAAATAAAAGGAAACTCGTGTTTTAGGATGCGATGAGATGTTTAAATTTCAAGGAAGATGAACAAGTATTAAGATACACTGAAGAGTAATTTGCCTTATTGACTGTGTTTTTAAAAAACATTACCTAGGAATTTCGGTATTTTTCCAAATAATAGAGTTTAAGAATCTAATCTCAGCTCTTTGGTTGAACGTCTGAGTTCTGAAATAATAAGAGATTCTCTGTAGTAGTTTGATGTAAATAAATAGCAAGCTTCCTCTCCACTTGTGTTACTTCATGTTATCCTTCCCAAGTGAAATTTGTGACAGCAACATCTTGCAGCATTTGGGTTGATGTTTTGGCATATTTTTATTGTTGTTGCTGAGTTTTTCTAGATTTAGATCATACTTCGTGATTTCTGGTACTTATCAATGTTTATGGTCTAGCTATATCAGAGGTGAAAGGATTTGCATCTACCTTGCATGTATTTGTTGCCCATAACTTTCTAATTTAAACAGACTTCCTATTTTCTGTCTCTGTGATAAGGCCCTGTGTGCTGCTGTAGTCAAGCAAGATGTGCTAGAAACTCTGATGTTACTCTTCAGCGGGGCTGATGCTATGTGTGCCACTGGAGACCCTGTTTACAGCACCCCATACTTACTAGCCAAGAAAGCTGGACAAAGACTGCAGATGGAATTCCTGTACCATAATAAGTTCTCAGGTGCAATGGATTTCTTTCCTTTGATCTAATTCTGTATTGTGAAAAAGAGGAAGAAGAAAAATTGGCTTTGCTTTGAAAAAATAGTGGTATAGCAGAGGGGCAGTTGTGATGGCATTAACTGGGTTTTATTAGTGCACAATTTCAGTTGTGTACAGATTTACTATTTTGCTCAGACATCATATTTAGCACTTAAAAACCCCTGCACAACACAGTGATAAGTCATAGATCTCATACCCTTAGTTACAGGACAGAAAAAACCCATCATCTTCTCTGTCAATATTATCAGTCTTTTACCCGAAAAAAAATATGGATATATACATTTAACATATATCTAAAGAATTCATCTAGTGCTTTGTTTTTTTCTTAAAGATTATTTAAATTGATATCTACTCCTATTGCACACAGACCTAGCTGGTTTATCACAAGCTCTCCTCCCAAAATAAAACTCACCTCTTGAACCTGCAATATGATCTATCCCAGAAACCTCTTTTTCCCATCACAGTTTGTGTTGCAGCTTGGAAAAAGTTATAAACTTTGGCTTGGAAGTCAACAGTTCTGTTTGCATTGTGTGGCTGCTATGAGGCTCTTGAAAACAGAAAGCTGTTCTTAACAATAAATAAATTGAGCCATATGGGTGTGACTGAGCTTTTCTTTTAAAAGGGCTGGGCAGTGTCTGAAACAGTCAGGAGCTGAAGGTTCACATGCAGATTTACACTGAAAAAAGGCTATGTGGATGTAGTCCTGGACCAGTTTTCCGTTGTGTCACTCTTCAAAGTAACACTGTACAGGGTGAACAAAAAAGGAATGAATTAAGGCTTCCAAGGGCAAACACAGTGCCCTAACTTCTGAGTTATTGCTCAGGCCAGTGCCATGCACTGGATCATAGGATGCTGAGCTCAGTCCCAGTACAGACATGGAGCTAGGGTGTTTTTTTTGCTAGCTATGATCTCAAGTGGTCCTAAGGCTATAGAGAGAGAAGTTTGCTTGTCTTGGCTCTGTCTTTTCTACTTTTGGCCCTCCAGCCAAGACAGCACCATCAGGTTCTTATCTTGAGGGAAAGGGAGATGAGTGCATGTTGATGATGATTCCCAGAATCATATTCTCTCTGCTGCCAGAGTTGCTGGTAAACTCTACATAAGCCCTCAAGAGAAGCAGTCTCCTTCTGTTGAAGTATGTTACATAAGGGATGAAAATCAAAATTTGGTGCATCAGCAAAGAGTATTTTATATTACCTTGGCAAGAAGTGGTAGAAAATGGAAAGATTCTAACAAATGTGAACAAATGGTCTTTTGTGAGTATATTGTCTAATTATAAAAATAAAACCAGGAAGTTTTATTAGTATTGTAGTAAAGATACTGCAGAGCAACTACATATTTACAGACATGCATTTAGAAAGATGTGTGGAAAAATGGCTTTGACTGATATAACTGAAGATCTGTATGTTATTTACTCCTTTGTCTTTGAATAGATTTCCCAAACTATGATACTTGTTTTGAAAGTGGCTTCTCTGAAGATTCTTCACATTCCACCTTTCTTTGTGAATTCTTGTACAAAGTTTCTTCTAATGCGGCTAAGCTTCCTACAGAGAAGAAATTAAAAGAAGGTATTTCACTTTTAATTTATGTATTTGAATAACACATGAATATGTATGACTTGGATGAATTTTATTCTTTGTAACTTCCTGCATTTCTTTTTTTGAGATAAAATGTCTTTGATACGACATATACTCTTTTGATTCAGTAGACCTCTTTCAGATAAAGAAAATACTGTTTGTCTTGATCTCTTCATTCGGTGGTTGACAGAGGAAGAAGACTGAACTTCTGAAAAATTGTTCGATTAATACAGTAAATGATAAATAAAAACCAAATAGAAACACTTCTTGCTTTAATTATATTTAGATAAATGCCAAAAATTAGTTTTAATCTAAAATGATTCTATTACAGAAATCCTTTACAAGTAGCACTGACTTTTTAGCACGGCGTTTCTCAAGCTCACAAATTTGCAAAGTCTTCCGAGTAGAAATGAGTATCTGCAACAACTCTATGACAACTTGAGCTTTATGGGGTGATAATGCATGTATATCACAGTAAATATACATGGTCTCCTGTGCATATCAGTCTTCTGTTTTTATTTTTTTTCTGAGAGAGGTGTTATCAGATAATTTTGCCCTTTTTCTCCCCATTTGTCTTCATATATTTTTCTTCCATCTAAACAAATAATGTGGATTTTTAAAATCTGTGGTGATTTATTATTCAATTTATTGCTCCTAAAATCCTTATATGGTATCCTGCACTGGTGTATACATATTTTTGTATGATTATGTCCATAATCTCATGGCATGTGCCTTTAAGATCCTTAGTGGACATTAAAAGCATGCTAAAGCATAGAACTCCTGTTTAAACATGCTTTTGAAGAATCTGTGTGTTAGTGTGGTTCCAAATTCTTGAAAGCATTGGGTGATAACTGAGCTAATGCCTCATCACAGGCATTTCCCAGCAACTTTGCAGTTCTTAACAAAAATGCCTGTTTTGACAGAGGACTGCTGCTGGGTAGGACTTTATCTAGGATTGATCTGAAATTGCGCTGAGCTTATTTGGGAAACAATGTAATAACTGCAAACCTCATTACTACTTGCTCCAAGTTCAGGCCTGATCTTCCATGCTGTGGGTATCTGTATCTATATTCATAAAAAAATTATAAACCCAGAAGTCAGTGCTTAAGGAAGCGGAGAGCAGATACAAGGCAATCTCTTCTGAGGCATCTTCAATGGCATATTAGACGTGCAGTATATTTATAAATACCTGTATAGATTGAAGATTTAGATGAAAGTGCTCAAAGAATGGCTTCTGTAGTCCTTTTTGGGGAAGATTCACTGAGACTGAGCATTTTTAGTAGGATGTCTTAAAATTTATGAGGAAAGCCCCCAGGCAAGAAATTTTGACTGTCTTCCATTTCAAGTCTTTAGTGGACAAAAATGAAGATGCTTTGAAAGTTTGTAGTCAGTTGCTTAGCATTGCACTTACTACTTGGAGGAACATACAGTAAATGGAAAAGAAGCAGATTTCTCTCAGCTCAAGCTTTTTTCTCTGAAATTGTGATAGTGTCTTGAAGATGGTGGATGTTCTATTGTTTGCTTTTTCGGGGGTGGGCGTTTGTTTGCTTTGTTTTTGTATTGATGTTGAATTACCCATGGGTTTGTCAGGACTGATATTTCTGGGAAGGCCTATTTACAGATACATGAGAAGACAGGTTTCCCTGACCATTTGCGGTTCAAGGAGACAAATGGAACAGGGGAGAGAGATTTAATGACATCCTTTCAACAACAACAAAAAATCCTGCAATTTTGAATGAGAAACTGCTCTTGCCTTAGGGCTCTAATCTATCTCTGTCATGTTTAAGAAGTAGAATGACAGAAGTACTTTTTGCTATTTAAAACATAAAATATATAATCTTTCTTTTTCTCTTCTTTCACTACATCCAGAACTTTTTCTAAATCTCACTAACATGAAGTAATGTGTATATTGCAAATTATTGTGAATAAGTGGAAATATTTTTTTCCTTCTTACTGTCTTTAGGAAGTAATTGGGGGGTTAGAGTACTAATATGTGGGAGAAACAGTTTCAGTTCCCTCCTCTGCCTGTGGATATTCAAATAAGGTCATGTTACCTGAAAAATCTGACCTAACTATTCAGGTCTAGAGAAGAGATCTCCTGTTGAAGCAATTCTGACTTGCCGTGAACTAATTGAGTCCTCTGCAGGCCAAAGAGGAGGCACCATTCTCTCACAGCACTTGTCTAAATTTGGGGCTTTTTTTTTTTTAATGCTGTGTGTGGATAGGGCTCCAACTCAGAATCCTGTGAAGCCGTTTAACCATTAGAGTTAAGTTCTTCAGTGTTAGGTGTCTCTGAGGCAGTTGTCAGCCTTGTCTTTTGCACCAAGGGCTGAAAATTTAAGTGCTATGTTTGTTGTCACAGAAAACTGTTTCCCCTTTGTAGACTAATGGGCGGTAACTAATGGTAAAAGGGCACTCAAGAAATCATTCAGTGCTGTGAATTAACCAAGGTTTTATACCAACCAGGTGGAACACC
Source organism: Struthidea cinerea (assembly GCA_013397865.1). NCBI lineage: Eukaryota > Metazoa > Chordata > Aves > Passeriformes > Corcoracidae > Struthidea > Struthidea cinerea. The sequence goes on along the minus strand of VZTI01005236.1, from coordinate 238,210 downwards.
TGGAAATACAGCCCCGTTTTTCATTACGCATGTCTCAGTACATGAGAGAGCCAACTCTGTCTGTACCTCTCATTATAGCAGCATCAGTGGTTTCAGCAGGGGTGCGTAACTTTCGAGGAGAGTTGTTGTTGATTAACAGCTGTTGATATCAGCAGGAAGAGAGCTGAAATGTTGGTGCTATTCTGGTGTAGTGGATCAAAAAGTAAAGCTTAGAGGTTTAGAGGCTCAAGTTTGATTTTGCTTTTGTTTCTAGTGTAAAAGGTTTTATGGAGCCCTTTTAAAAGCCTTGATATTCCAAAATTTTCCTTGAGAGTTTAATAGTTTAATGAATATTGCAGCAGTGAGCTGTTTTGTAGAATAGGTTTTGGAAGATAGAGGGGAAAAGCTGGGGAGCATTCAGGGAAAAACCCCTTAACATTCAAAACCTTAAAGTTCCGTGCTCAGCTCCTGTAAACCTATACATTATCAAGCCATTTATCTTACGTTTATTTTAGTACTTAAAATGTGTTTAGACAGAATCTAGGTAGTACTAGATAACAAATAGCATGATACAAATACATACTAATAAAATAGACCAAAATATTTATAAAACATGTATAAACCGTATAGAAAACAACAGAAAAAGGAATTGGATGAAATATCAGATAACATGGTAAGTATTTGCAAATTGCAACTGGTTTTCTGTTTGATTTTGTGGGTGTTTTTTTGCCAGATCTATTTTATGAAATTCTCAGAAATATTTTGCCAGCTGTATAGGAATTTTAGGACTGTAGAAAACAAAGAGAGTCTTTTCTATTAGGATCTGCTTCTCTGCAGTAGTGGAAACAGATGCACCTCAGATTTTGTTCTAAGAACTAAAAATAAGATGGAATGAATTTGTGAGTGTTTTCAGTAACAAATAAACATTACTATGCTATGTCATGTGTTGTATTCATATTTTGGGTCATAAGGGAATAAACATTTAGTTTATTAGAATTAATTGAAGTTGCTCTACAGACTTTTTTCTCCATCTTGTATTTACTTATTTTTTGGAAAAAAAAAAACTTACTTAAAAAACCCTGACCTTTCCATTACTTCTTTAATCACAGATTGCAACAAAAGATGGTGCACTTTGGAAAGTGGCTTTCTGAGCTACTATGAAAATGATAAAACTACCACTCCTAATGGTATGATTCACATCGATGAAGTTATCTGCCTTGTAGTACACAAGTCAGACTTTTTAAATAGAGGGTAAGCTCCTGAATTCATATTTCAATAAACAAACTGTTCATTTTTTTCTTGAATTTTGAATAGGCAATTTAGAAAAAAGCTGAATTGTTTTATTGGACTTCAAGAAATTAGTGCTATGTGATATTTAGGGATTTTCTGTTTTTTTTTTTAAAGTGATAGAATGAAAATATTAGGGTAATTTAAAAGGGCAGTTTAAACTAGATACATCTGTTTCTTATTAAATCTGTAATGCATAGTCTCAGTGCTTGAAAGGTATGATAATACATTGAACAATTAATACTCATTTTTCTTTCTGGGATTGACCTCTGCCTCAAGCCAAAATTCTTGCTTTACTTCTTCCTTCTAGTGCAGCTAGATGCTTGTGGATTTGGTCACAGAGATATTGGTCTTCGAAATCCATTCTTTGTTCTGTAGCTGAGGACAACAGAGTAACCGATGAGCAGTGTTAGCTTGAAAATAATAGCTCTTTTTTTTGTGGGGTGTTGTTTTTTCTATTATAACTCTCTCACATCCCATTTGCACATGAAAAACATCATGTGGAAAGTGAACTAAATCTGATTCCAGTGATACTCGATTTCTTTAGGGCAACATTTTTGATTAAAATATACTTTGTCTAACAGACTCCATAACGTTTTCTTTACGTTTTTTAACATGTGTATATGCACCTAAAATAAAAATAACTTTCTATAGTATAATACTGTAATGCTTTTAGTTGCAAAACAAAATTGCCTGCAAAGAAAGCATAGTCTATTCAGTGAGTTTCTGGAAAAGATAATAGGAATAAAGGACTTAGACTACTACAGGGGAGACAAATCCTGAAACATGGTGATGTCTTAATGTGCTATCAAATATAGCGAAGTGACCTTCACTATTCTGCAGTAGCTCTGTGATATTCAGAAAAAAGAAAAAAATCACTTTTTTCTTCTGTCTTCAAATCTAACCTATTGCTTGCAGCATTTCCAAGTGGTTCCATTTTAGGGTATTACCTAAATTAAAAAACGTCTTGGCTGAAAACTTCCTGTTGTGCTTTACCTGCAATTGAGGAGTTTTATGAGAAATTTCTTTAGATTCAATATTTCATGTAGTGAAACAGCTGGTCCTTAAAAATGCCTATTCTGTTAATCAGAACTAAGTGTTTATATGATTTTCAAAGTGGTTATTATTATCAAAATGACAGAAGTGACTCGTGCTCGGTTCTCCACATTTAGACAAATCGCAGTCTCCAGCATTAAAAGGAAAAAGCATATTCCATCTATTTGGCATCTAGGGACAGGTCACAGACAAAATCATGCTATAAATTGGTGAACCATAATTTGTAAGTTAAAGACTGACCGACCCTAACTTCCACATTTTATTTTGAAATTCCATGCCAATTTAAACTGGTTTGCTTTTTCTTCTTTTACTGTTCCTATTTGTCCATTAAAAATTGAAAAAAACAGCATTCATCTGCTTAAATAATGGTATAATTTTTAAAAAGAAAAAACCCAAAAAACTCCCTTAAGAAAACTTTTAAGAGCTTCTTGAGCTACAGGAACTTCAAAGTAGTCCTACTCATCTTGGTGGTGGCAGGTGATACAGAGTGACCACGCATTTCACCCCAGCAGATTCAGGCTGTCTGACAGAAAAAGCCTCTTCTTAGAGGGCAGATGGAGGACAGGAACAGGTTGGTGAGAATAATAGTACTCTCCATCCTTGACTGTTCTCAAGGCTTCTCATTGTGATAATCCCTCTTTGAGCAGGAGATTAGACCAAATGACATCTAGAATTGCCTATGAACCAACATTTCAACTTGTTTACAACTTCCCATTCAACTAGTTGTTCTGCTTATAATGAACATTAAAAAAAATATTTCGAATGCATCGCAAAAATATACTTGGTCAAATTGCATGAACTTGAAAAAGCAGAAAATTCCCTATGTATTTTTAATGACTATATGTAAACATTTTTATGCATTTTGGAATTACTCAGAAAACTATTACACCATGGCCTCTAAACAGGTATTATTGACCTGCAAAGTACTTTGATCCTGTTGTGTTGCGAAGTGCTCTATTATTAGCTGTGCTGTGCTTGTAATATTGGAGGAGAAATGCGGATGGATTCCATTCCATACATATGAAAGAATGAAAAAATACTGAAATAAAACTCTTGTGTTCTCTTGCTTGCTTTAGGGACATCTTTACATTTGAAATATACTTAATGTCAGAACGTGTTTTTCTATTTGGAGCTGAAACTGCATATTCACAAAGGAAATGGACTTCAGCAATAGCTAAGGTAATACCGATAATTATCTTTTTCAGTTAGGCCAGGAGCCTTTGCACAAATAATAAAGTGTCATTGTTAGCTTAAAACCTTTGAGAAGCCATTATTGTGAATACTGATCTCTCCTGTGTGTAAAGGTTTCTTGTGCAGCAGAAAGAAATATCTTCTGTGATTTAATGTTTGAAACAAGATAATAAAATAAAATGTGAAAGGAATTGAAGCAGCATTTTAATACCGACCTCAAGAATATATTAAAGGTGCTCTAGTATAAAGAGATATACTATATTAATATGTTTCAGCTAAGATTTTTATGGTTGCAATTCTGTTAAATTTATTTGCTGAAAAAAAATTCATACAGTGATACCATATTTTATACTGTTCCAAATGTTAATAATCACATTACTAATTAAATCAATGGTAGTTTAAAAGCAAAAATATTTGAATTGTAGCGTATGAATGGAAAAAATGTTAAACTTGATTTTATATTTTAAGTTTGGTGTATCTATGGATTTATGAGTGTTATATCTCAAAGTTTTATTTTTTTACTGCAACCTTTGTCCTAGAATCCTATATATTTGCAGTATTTTGATTTTACTTTTTAGGGGCAGAGGGTTTGTTCTTCATCTGACTCACCCCATTTTCTTTGGTAGCATTTTGTTCCTCCTGTGGCTGAATCATTGTTAGAGCGAGACTGTGACCTGCTTGGGCAGCTGTACTACAAAGATTGCCATAATCTGGATCAGTGGAGAAAAGGCTGGTTTGCTATAGAGAAGTCAAGCCTATATTTTTGTCTTGAAATGGAGGATGCTGAAGAAGATTCCATATATCTAAGGAGGTTGCAAGAATTAAGTAAGAACTTGGTTTAACATCTAGTATTCAGAAAATGTTCTATGGGATTAATTCACTGTTAAGGACATTTCTACTACATTTCAGTGTAATAACCATTGGGAAGCTCAGTAACTATTCCTTCACATGAGTCAGATGTTCTTCCAACTCTTATCTAAGTATGGAGTTGGTAAATTTCTGTCTTGGGGTTTTTTTTCCTACTTTTTGGCACGTGCTAGAGAAATTTTTCACAGCTTTAAAATGAATGATGACAATTTTTGTTCCAGTTGCAGCCATATCTTTCTTACAAGAGTAGAAAATTGAATAATAATATATAACCTTTTGGGATTATTGTCTCATATTTTTGACAGGTCAGAAATACTCACTGCAGAACATGTTCTTGAGATGATTGACAGGTCTAGTTTTAAAATACTCAAACATACTGGAAAATTATAATTCTCTTGGAAAAATAATTCACAGACTGATAGACTTTTTTCTGATACTAAAAATATTATTTACTCAGTATAATGATGTGGAAAGATAAGAATTTTTGTAAAAATGGTCTTCTGTGACCAATTTTATATAGTTTGTAATTATGCTCTGAATCCTCTTTTAAGCATACCTGCCCTACTTGATCTTATATTGAACAAGGCAATATGTTATATAGAAAAGTACATATAATTCAAGGTTTATAATAAAGTAACGTAGAGAAGATAATTCAGCTCTTTGCTGATAATCCTCTTGATAAATGCTGACAGATTGTGGACTGTTTTGCAGGAGCTTGCCTAAATGCCATTGGGTTTTCTACTGTTTATTTACTGCCACCTTGTATTTGGTGTGAATAACAACATGAAGGTGGTTTTTAATCAGGAATGTTTTTATGCCTCTAGGTGTCTTTTAACTTGTGAATACTTTTGATCTTAATTCAGAATTAAAAGATTAGGCAGTAGGAGAACTTTTCCTGATATTTGTTTTGATGATGCAACTGAAATTGCCTCTGCCAGAATCATGAAAGCATGCAAAATCTGTGTATATTATATCTCATGTATAAAAATGAAACACTTTTGACTTTTGGGTGAGAATTGGTTTTGCTTGGGTTTTTTAATATTAGTTGTATTTCTTGGAAATATTATATATCTATACTCTTTTCTTTGATTTATGCTTTCTTCAGTACAAATCTGCTCCACTATTAAAACTGATTTGTATAAATGAAACTTGACAAATAATGAATCATTTGTGGAAGTATAGTAACTTACCTTCTTGATATTTGATTCAGTAAATATAGGTGAGGCTAGGACTAGATGTGATACAAAACCAAATAACATGCAATGTGTTTATTGAGTTACCTTGGTATTTAGGACTTTGCTGTCTCTGGGAATTAGTTGAAATAAGGTGTGCATTATATATGGCATGCACTTTGAGAAATTAACTTTTCAGAATTTCAAATTAGTAAGCAGGTTACATTTTAATTTACTCATTTTAGTGTAGTGCACAGTATAGTTTTATAAGCACTGTAACTGAAAACTATCCAGATGTATTTGCTGTAGGTGTTTTACAGGGTGCTTTTTTTAGCAGGGATAACATAAGGCAACATAAAGAAGGATGGCACTGATCTTCATGCTAAAGAGATAACTTGCATTATGTTATTGTAATTATGTGCAGCCATTAAGGTGCAAGAAGTTAATGGATTCTAAAATCCAGCTTACTTCTGAATTGTTGGCTTCTACAATTTGTATTTACAAGTTTAATATAATAAAACACTGTAGCATGTTCTCACATTAAAAAGTACATGTTTAAAATTTCTTATTTTAAAAGAGTTTTTCTTTTAAATGTAAATGTAATGTGGTATTTTGTTTCTATTATCAGCAGCATTCTTTATTTGTTAAGTTTAAGAATTCAACACTCCGTTTGCCACTGGAGATCATTTTGAAAAAAACTCATCTATATCTGCATGCATGTATGCATTTGTCTGTAAATGTGTGTCTGTGAAGGTCATACGGATGTGTATGTATTTTTTTTTCAGCAACCAGTAGTGTGATGCAAAATGGAGAGAGAATAGATGTCCTGCTGCTCGTTGAAAAAGGAAGGTAAGGTTCCTATCTGAATAAAACTTTGATCTGTTTTTATATTGATATCTTAGAATTGTCGTTGATAAGTTCTGGATTTTTTTCACTTACGGTTGCTAGCGAGAGAGTAAATTTGCAGACTTATTAAAGGAGGGAATATCTTTGTGCATTAATTACATGTTATGTCTGTGTCACAAAATGTGAACAAGCACTACTTAATTAAAAGCAGTTTTCCCACTGATAAAATTATTTCCAGATTAGTCTGCCAATAGTGGTTTCTTCAAAATTACCTAACTCCTATTACCCTGTTAAAAAAGAGTATCTCTTTGGAGCATTTACTACCAACTTCTTGGTTTTTTTATCATTTTTATGTCTCAGAATTGTGTGTCTCAATTTGCTGGATTAGGTTTGAGAGGCTATGAATGAGTCCTCTGGTTAATCTCATTGTAATATCTGATCTCAGCTAATAACGTACTATCTAGGAAAAAGAATACTTATGAGAGAAATATGATCCATATCTGCTTCTGAGTAGGTAATACTCTGCAGAGATGACTGTGTCATATTTACAGTGATAGGGGAGGTTGAAACTTGAAGTCAGGTGGGTTATTTCTGCCTCAAATAAGGGTACAAATTCAAAGATAAAAGTAAAAATTGTGGAAGATAATTCTTAGCTTGTAAGAGTTTGAGGCTTTTTTATTTCAATTACAGGTTATTGGGCAAGTGTCTGTCTTAAGTGGTGCAGTATTTATACAGTCTTTCGAACAGCCAGCAATAGGTTAATAAATGAAGATTGTTTTTCTCTTTGGCAAGCAAAAAAATCGCCATAGATACCTTTGACATCTATTCAGAGATGTAATAGCTTGTCAGAAATGCATTTGTAACTTGAGTGTTCTGAATTTTAACCCTTTCTAGGATATTGTATAGCTTTCAGAACTCAGTAAGGCTATGGAGGTTAGAAAAAACCTCTTTTTCTTTTTTGGGGGAGGGGTTCTGGGGTTTATTTTTGGGGGTTATTGTTTGGGTTTTTTTTGGTTTTTTTGGGGTTTTTTTGTTTTTTGCTTTAGTTTGTTTTGATTTGTGGCTTTTTTTGTGTTCTTTTTTTTTTCAAAAAAGCATATTGCAAGATGCAGCATTAAATAAGCTACATACACCAAACAGTGAACTAGAGGTATCCTATTCAAGGTGCAGTGCAATAGAAGGATATATACCATGCATCTAATTTCATAGGTATTAATGCCGAGCAAAACTTTTAGCTCCAAATTGGGGTTTATTATTTATTTCATTATAATATATCTGCCAAGTGAGGGTAGGTTTTCCCTCAACTGCTTTAGTAGTTTAAGGGAAATTCTGAAGTATTTGATAATAATTTCAACAGAGGCACTGGCTGATTTAAGGTGGACATGAATAGATTTAATTTTTCTTCACTGAAGTCTGCCATAAAGAATTTAAATGCATAGTGTTCACATTATCTTAAACATTGAAAGCCATATGGGTGTATAAGCTTTGGCATGGTGATTGTTGTTTAGGATATTACTTCAAAACTATCCAGGTGTGCAGTGCAGTTGTATGAGATTGCATCTTAAAGTGATAAGCTATTTAATGTGTGTGTGTGGAAAGTGATGAAATATAAAATCACCTTTGTCTTTAGACTCAATTACTGTAAATGGAAATCAAGCCAATAATCCTCCTTGTGCTCCTCCAAACTCTAGATAAATGAATTAATATCTTTGAGACAACATCAGCATCAACTAAAGGAACTGTCAAAGCTTCTAGGTTTTCCTATTTTGTCTGGTTTTTTATATCTGTGCTTGTCTAATGTCAACTTTGGCACAGATTGATCACTTGGAAGAGACTCTGTGTAGCTGATGACTTCCTTGTTGATTTGTTAGTTACTTAAATGCAGGATAAATTATAAAATAAAAAAAACAAACCAAGTATTATTGAAAGAATTAAATAACAAAAGCAAGATTTTTCCAGAATTAAGAAAAGTTTAGGAGAAAAAACCAACCCAATGACCCTAAACCAAACCAAACAAAAAAATAGCCACCTTCCTTTGCATAAAAAAATAAGTGTGGTCAATGTCTTAAAATATCTGGTTAAATTTTATTAGAAAAAAATATGAACATTCCTTGAGTATTTTTCTACTGACTTTCCATTTCTTACAAATGCTTATGCCTCTTTCTAAGTCTCAGTCTTTGGGCTGATTAATTAGGGGAGGTCATACATTTACATGTATCATATATCTTTCACACTTTTTCTTTTAACTAGTGTAGGTAAAAGAATGACTTCAGTCGTTACAAATGGACTTCTCACTTAAGAGTTATTGCATATGGAAGTAAACATTTTCAGAAACTATAAAAACTTCAAGTTTTACTGCTGAAATAATTACAATGTAATAAATCTATGAATTCTAGATTATTAAAAAAATACTGAATAAATTTGTGATACCTAAATTTAACATTAATTTGATCCATATCTACTCAAAAGAAGAATTTACAATTGACTTTGGGCTGTAATGTACGTAATACTGTCTAGCTTGTATAAAATGCAAGAATTCAGAGATAATACTACCAAAAAAGTCATGTGAGATTTTCCCGAAGTGTCTTAGGTATGAATACAGTCCACTCCTACCTCTTCTTTTTTTTCCCCTCTTCCTTTACCCTGTTTTCTGCTTGGCACCCTGCTGTTCATTTATTCGCTGTATGACGCATTCCGCTAATGAAGTCCACCAGCTCAGAAATAAGAGATGGCCGTCATACCAAGTAATAGCATATCGTGAGAGGCTGAACTACACTAAAAGATATTTGAAACCACAGGACTGCTTCTCTTTTGAAGATTGTTGTCCTTTTTGAAGCTCAGTGTACTTGCTAAGTTTTCACGGTAATTCTAGATGACTTTTAATTCTATTTTAATTTTTTTTCAGATCTCAGAGATGTTAATGCTTGTGTTTGGGTATCTTTGCTGAAGTAATTTACAGAACACAGCCTTTTATAACACCTACTGGAATTTTGTTGCATTCTGGTCTCTATTGGAGCATATTGTCTGGACTGTTAGAACTCTATCTAACTCAGCTGGAAATCCTGACTTCTCGCAACACTGTGGTGTATAGTTTTACACCATAATCAGATGGCCATTTGCCTCTTCTTGCTTTCCACTGCCATAGTTGAAATACTCTAGTTTCATAGTTGAAATGCTTCTTGACTTCTTGCTAGAAGTGGCAAACCGTTTTAAGTGTTTCTGTGTTTGAGGCTTCCCTTTGTCGCACAGAGGTGTCCTCTGATTTGCTCCATACTCAGTTTGGATTTTTTCCCTTGATCTCTCCTCTGTGCTTTTAAAATGCTTGAAGTGACTGGTGATACTTGACCTCCTGTTGCTATCCAAACAGAAGTTGCATAGTACATTGGTGAAAAAGCTGTGTAGTTCAGAGGCCAGCAGCGGGATCTGCACAATGAAAAGAAGAAAGTTGTCTGAAAACATCTGTATACCATAGTTTTTAAATACGTCTTCTATATATAGAATTTAATGCAACATCTCTAATGCTACTCTTTAAAGAAACACAGTTTTGCAGATAATTCAGTTTCAAATATTTCTTATATTTTTCTGAAAAAATTTAAGCTTGTCTTAGGTGTCAGTGGATGTTTTCAGACCATAATGTAGTCCAGATGATTCTTTCTTTCCCCTGTTATGCTTCTCTTGTAGTTAACTCTATCTTATTACGGGTAACAAACCTTCCCTACATACTCGCACAATTTCTTTATGCTGATGGTTCATTCAATGTTCTCTTCTTAACCCTTTGATGATAGCAGTAAGTTTTCTCATAAAATGAAGTTACGGGCACAAAATTCTAAAATCCAGAATTAATATAAACATAAAGAGTCAGATGAAAGGACTTGTGCTTCCAATATGAAATGGTGGATGTAAGACCTTTTGAAGGTCCCTTGAAGAAATGTTCCTTAGTTACACTTACAGTAATTATTAATGGAACATCCATGCTTTAGTTACAGTTTGATTTTCCAAAATAATTTCATATTGATTCTTACTTAATACCTGTTTTCAGACAGGTAAATTATTAGAATCATGTGGAAATTGCCAGAGGACGCTGAGTTGTGCTGATGTCTGTTTCTCACTCTCCCTGCCCACTTTACCCAAAATCACTTGGTACCACTGCTTTCCCATTGCAGAATTGTGCAACAAAGCTTATAGACATAGCTAGAGCTGGTGGGCTTTGCAGGATGGGTTAAGGACAAGCCTTTGCACGCTTGTGGATGAAGTGTGGTCATGTATGTTGTTTGTCTGACTGCTGGGGCAGAAGGATGTGCTGGTAGTCAACAATAAAGCTGTACAGTAGCTTCCTTAATGTTGAGACTCAGTGATTGTGGACTGCTGCAGTCACTTGTGCCAATTCAATTCTCTCAATTCACTAAGGCAGAAATCTATGTTGGCAGGCCGCCTTGTTTGTTTGAGTACTTAAATTATTAATTTCTTGGCTATGGACTGTATGTGCTTCACACAACATAGCAAACTGCCATTTTTCGCCATGTTGTCACTACTGCTGTCTATTCGTTATGAAACGTGTGATCTTTGTCAATTTTTAGAACTGGAAGAAGTAGCACATATATAAACACACTATAGATGGCAGTACATTTGTATTGGAGGAAAGCATTTCGGTTGAGTCTGTGGAAAATAGTTGGTAATCTGCATGGTAGAGCTTCATAAACATTACAATACAAATTGTTTCAAACATGATTACTTCTGTAAGAGCTTTAAATTCCTCAGTTTTGTGCTATATCACTGTGTTTCAGCCTGTGTTTATGCTTAGTCTTAAACCTTGGATTTAATGTAACTTTATATAGTTCTGTGAGAAATGCATGTATTTGTTATTATTTCTCTCTGAAAACTATGTGAAAGAGATGAACACAGAGGTTAGATCTGCAAAGTTACCTCTATTGCTTCATGAAGCTCTGTAGAAGACTCCTACTGTGCTTGAGGAAAGTTCTGCTCTTCTGCTGGAAATTATTTCCTCTTTCCTTTTCATTACTTCCAGGTTCAAGGAGATCAAAAAATAATTTCCAGTTAGGGAAAAAAACAATTTAAAATGTTGTTGTTTGTCCGAAAGGACTAAACTGAGAAGGACTGCTTTAAACCTCTTATTTGTGAATTGTTGTATGTTTTTCTGATTTAAACTTATTCTACGTGTGTTCTCTCTCGGCCAAAAATTATTGAGGTTTGAGATGAGCTTTTTAAGCCACTTCCATAGGAAATTGACTGAGTTGTGAACTGTGTCTGGCACTGGTTTAATTGCCCTTTCTCCCTTCTTCGCTTTTATGGTATTGTAGTGAAATTGCTTCTCTGATTTATCTTTTTGATGCCGCTACTCTGGAGATTTTTGACTGGGCAAGTATAATTTTTTCAAAAATAATTAGTTGCCTTCTATGAACAATCCAGGGTCCATGATAGCAGGAATATTTTCACATTTATATTTCTTACTACCAACTTCTCTTTCACGACTGCTTTGGTCCTATGGGACTACAACTTAAACAAATACCACGTTTTCTTTGTTAATTATTAAGTAGCCTCTTCCTCTGTAATTGAATTAAGCTCAGCAGCTTAAATAAATTTTTAGAAAACTAGGAGAACATCATCATTTTGTACTTCTGGTATCTTTTTTCTGATGTGATGCATTGAGGGGAAGATGGAAAGATCCATAAAATACAAGGTGATCTTTTCCACATAGTTTAGGTAACTCATATACCACAACAATTGATTGACAGGCACATGATTTAGACTTCCATATCTCTGTGAAAAATACTGATAAGTTTATATGACCTTTGAAGTTCAGTATGGTGTTTTTGTCTCCTGCTCTGATATCAATTCATTGATATGCAGCAGAGTTGCCCTTTTCTTGTTTAGAAGTAATAATATTTTCACTTTACAGTATGCTGCTTCCTGTATATATCATAATTCTTTAGATAAAAAATAATCTGTTGAGACTTCCATTTATCCTTTTGCATAATACCATAATGTGAATCCTGCTGTTCTGCAAGGGAAATAAAAACACAGTAATATGCATATATATCTACATTTCTTGTGTTGGAAAGCACCATAAATCTTTTATAAATCATTGTCCTAACTTCTTCTGATCTGCGAATAATAGTAGTAAAGGAGTAGAGTATCATGCACTGTCAAACTTTTTTCTACTCACTTCAAACTTTTTACTTTCCTTCTATATATATGGCAATAGCAATACCAGAGCATGTAGTAATGTATTTTTTGGAAGGTATTGATTGAGAACTACCTGTTTTGACAAGGCTTGAGGAATCTTAAGTTTGGCAGCATTGAATTAGGCACACTCATTTTGCTGCAAAAATAGGAGAGCTTTATGCAATTTTTTTTTTTTT
>VZTI01005236.1:166340-225352 GCA_013397865.1 Struthidea cinerea | reverse complement strand
TTTTTTTTTTTTTTGTGGGAGAGAGAGGCTGTTTTTCTACTATCCAGTCATGTCTGGTGGTTAACATGACTTTTGAAGTCATGAAGTAAAGACTTCCTAAAAATGTGGTTCAGTGTGATGAAATATTTTAGTGTCATCTACTCTGCTGCTGAATGGCTCAGTCTGCATGGTGGATCTTGAGAAGAGTTCAGATCCTGGCTCTGTGTATGTAATACACTGACTGCATCCTCACTTCCTACCAAGATAGGAATGCTAGAATGGAAATATTTATAAAAGCCAAATTGAAATACACTACTAAAAAGAAATTAAATTAAGTATTCCTTCATCATATAAAATGCTTTCTCCCCCTCAAATGAAATAATCAAAATGAATGTTTTTTTCTATTTTGGTGAAACCATTTTTATAGAAGTTCAGGGGAGCATTTTGACTTTTCATAATTAGGAAATAAATGGTCATTAGAGAAAATTGACCCCTTACGTGTCTTTAGTGGGAGATAAGAGAATGTGTGTAGAAAAGTTTGCTTACTATTTTAACACTTTAAGCAGTTGTTTATTACACGCATGCATGTGGATGGACTTACACTCTTAAACTTTTCAATTTTGGTATTTTCTCTTAGAAGGTAGCTTTTCATTGTGGCACAGAGGAGATTACTGTAGCATGCTTAAATAAAAGAGTCAGAACAAGGCTGTGCTTTGAGATACAGTCAAAGTGTCGCATTAACTTATTCTGCCTCAACTCTTAGCTTTTTCATATATGTTCCTTAGCTTTGTGATAGTGGGTGATCATTTTGATACTTGTGTAGGAGGGAAGTTCAGTATGTCTCAGCTACTCTATAGAAGAGGTTGGTGGGTGTGTGGTGTTTCGGGGCGTGAATACAAAAGAAGGAAAGCTTTTTACAGTATTGAAAGTTGTCTCTAAATTTGTTTCCTGCTTAGCTGTGGCTTGGACATATGTATGCATAGTGTAGGAGCAAGACCGAAGAAGAGGAATTAAAATGTTGGCAGGTTCTTTCAAAGGCTTGTGACAGTGCTTGTGGATCTTCTTTCATTTTTTAGAGCACTGGTAATACAAATGTATTCGGAAAAAAAAAAGTTGCTGTAACAATAGACCACCATCACAGCTTTATGTGGTGAAAGCTGCCTTCATGTCTTACTCCAAGTATTTGTCTTTTTTTTTTTCTTTCTTTCTTTTCTGAACATCTGCTTTGTTGCCGTGGTACAATAACATCATTTTTTAATTTCTTTCCTGAGCTCAAAATATTTTCATACTTTTCAGAACTCTATATATCCATGGCCATACAAGGCTGGATTTCATGGTCTGGTATACTGCAATTGAAAAAGCAGCAGGTACAGATGGTAGTGCATTACAAGATCAGCAGCTCAGCAAAAATGATGTTCCTATTATAGTGAACAGCTGCATAGCGTTTGTTACACAGTATGGTAAGTATAGTGGATTTTATTCAAGCTAAGATCATTAGTAGTGATACTAAGCACCCCCAGTATCAGATCCTATTGAATGAGCTTATGTATTACTTAAAGTAAAACCATGCCCCTCATTAGCCTTGCCACTCTTTGATGAGATGGTGCAATACCCTACCACACATCTGAGAATGGCCAGTTTGGGGAAATACAACTTGGTAAATGCCCTTTATAGACACCTTTCTATTTTGAATACTCTGTTGTTTGCTTTATGAAACAGCCTTGGGGTCCAGTGCCTGACTGCAGACAGCTCAGCCCAGAAAATAAACTCTGTGAACCTGGAAAAGCTATGGTCTGAGCACGTCTTCTTGGAAGCTGGCATCAACTGTGGAATTGAGTTCATTCTTAGGCTGCTGTTTTTTCAGTGAAATAGCCTAAGGATGTATAGTCAGTTACCATTTATTTAAGTAAATTTTGCCAGCATAACTTTCCCTGGCATTAGGTCATATGCAGATGATGTTTGTGTCCTTTTACTACTTCAAATTCATAAGTTTTCTTGCGAGATGCTACATGCATATCAATCCTGTACAAATTGGTCTTTGGTATAACTGTGTCTGTAACCTCACTCAGTATGAGAACATCTAATTTCTATTTGCGTAGTTGAAGTTTAACTAAATAACCTTTGAATATAGCAACACTGCATTATTGTAAATAGTTGTACTGGAGTTACACCTAGTGCCTAAAACTAAGGAAAAAGCTTCTGCTAAATTATTTTTTAATCATTAGCAATAGAAATTATTCCAAGTATAGTTTAAACCATTTCATCCACTGAATTGTTAAAGCAGGGTAATTACGTCTGCCACTTAGAACAATTTGTGTAGTCTAAATTAAAATTCAATTTCCTAACATCTTTTAAATCAACTAGATCTTTATCAAAAATATGCTTTTCAGGATCAGCACTAGTATCTGTTAAAATGCTCATCTGAAAGCTGAAGGAATTATGTGCATGCATTACTTGCACGCATACACCTTTTGTGTATCATCATTGGAAAGGTTCTGTCTTCAGCTATAGTCTACAGAAGACAGATGCTGTTGCATTCCGGGGCTGCTCCTGACAGTAACACCACAAAGGCATTACCAAATGGAAGTGCTTGTGGGCATTACAGGAAAGGTGAATTGTAGAAACATTAGGCACGATTTCACAGGTTTTTGACAGAGTACTTAATTTGACAGGTATATAAGAAAAGCAGGGTTTGGCATAAAGTACCATCCTCTTTCAAGAAATGTGAATGCAGAAGACACCTCTACAGAGATAAACAGGACTACACATCTATGCCAAACTTACACAAGTTTTGAAAAACAAAAGTTTTGACTACAATCACATATGCAGTGATTGAAGGTAGTCATGACTTTTTTTTAAACTATACATTTTCTTTTTAAGTTGCCTTTAGTGGTTTTAGTTGTTACAAACAAGAATAGTAGCTGACCGATGTCTTCCAGAACATGCAAAAAATCAGAAAAAAGGATATTTTCTACAAATCTTGAGGCTTTTAAGAATAAAATATTTTAGGTTGGATGAATGCAGTAATGCTCTGAGTCTTAAGCTGAGTTCATCAGTAGAGTAATAAGATAAAAGGAGTTTTCTCATGAAAGCAGCTGTGTTTTATGTATAATACAATGTTTATCATCAAAACTTCTCATTACTGTGCCTCTTGAAAGTACTGTTTTAGGAAGTCCTGAAGAGATTTGGGGATTTGAATTGCCTGTAAAATACTCCTGAAATAGTGATCCCAGGCTTGATTACTAATATGATGAATATTTTTGCAAAGAGGTGTAGTTGGGTGTAAGAAGACTTTGCAGTGTTTTTGCTAACAAAGTGAGTGTGTGTAAAAGGTCAGAGAGATTTTGTTAGGAAATGCAATGTGTTTGGCAGCCACATATAGTTTTCATATAATGATGTCTGGAATTTTTAAAAGAATACCTGATTTTACATTCATTTATTTTTCTGTCCTGTATTTCTGTGCCTTAGGCTTAGGTAGCAAGCAAATCTATCTTAAGAATGGTGATTCTTCCAATGTGGCTGAACTGCTGGAAAGCTTCAAAAAAGATGCAAGAAGTGTTAAACTAAGAGCAGGAAAACATCAGCTTGAAGATGTGACTGATGTACTGAAAAGTTTCCTTTCTCAAATAGATGATGCACTTCTCACTAAAGAACTTTATCCGTTCTGGATCTCTGCATTAGGTAATGTATTCGATAACATTCGATACAATAAAGGTTATATGTACATTTTCAGTATCAAATTTGAGGGAGTTGTTAATTTACTTGCCCTGTGTCAACCTGTGTTATTTCATAATTGGTGAAACAATTGTAGTGAGGAAGAAAAATATTTGGGACTTTGCTGCAATAGACCCATGTTAATCAGAGATGATTTTATTGCCTTTAAGTGAAACCGAATAATAATATCAAAGAGCAATGTTTCCCTGACAATATATTTGTAAACGGTAGACCAATATTGCACTGTGTCATATTTGGAACAGCCAAAGTAAAAGGTGATGATTTACATTTTAAAGAAGCATTTAAGATAGAATGAAGAAACAAGTATATGTTAGAGTAGGAAAAAAGTGTGTACTCTCCTTTGACCATAAGTAGTTCAAAACTGACAAAATGTGCTGTCATCTGCACCATGGTTAAATGACAGCCTTGCTGTTTAGATTTTTCATGTATGTTTTATGAACAAGCAAACTTATGTATATTAACAATGTAAACTTGTTAACAACTGTTACTTTGGTTTTTTTCCCTAAGAAATATTAATTTAATTTGAAAGAAAATTTAAGTAACTTCCTGTCACTGGAGATTGTTATGTGTTTAAAACATGAGGATGTGTATCTCTGTGTGGTTAAAACTAGAACTGTGAGATTACTAATGCATTCATTGCTCATCATGTAAATTGTGATGATTTTTATAATGTTCTTTCAAAATAGCTATATTTCTAGTTGTTTCTGTATTGCAGTATTTGCAAACTGCAAGAAACAAGTGGTTTCCCTGCCAAACTGTGCTATAAAATTGGAGTTGAGGCGCAGCAATGAGGTGCATACGAAAAGCTGACAGAACATTTATTTCTACCTTAATGCACAGGAGTCACATAGGCATATTTACTGTGTGGTTAGTTTTGGCTTTTAAAAATAATATTAAAAGCATATTCCTCTCTGATTTTTCTTTAGTTCAAATATATGGGTGTTGCTTTAATATGAACCACTAGACTTTCAGGAAATTCAAGTATTAGCAATATTACACATTTTCAACCTTTAACCTAAATTTGAATAAACTAGAGGAAAAAATATTAAGAGTTTATTCACTTACCACATGATTAATCTCATCAGAAACTAGAAAAAGTTCTATCTGAGGCAGTTTAGATTTAAGTTGACTCTTTTTAATGGTGTTATAGTGATTCCCCTTCCTGATATGTACATGCGGCTAAAATTCTACTTCAGCTTTACAACAGAGAACCCTGTGCTGTTAAGTGATACAGAAGGTATTTCTAGGAAGACTAAAACATTTAATAAAATAGAGTAGAAGACCTTGAAACTGTTGTTTTGTTATTTGTTTATTTTTTCTTCCAATTACCAAAGAAAACAAAACATAGTCGGTAGTTAGCAGAGAGCACCATCAATCAACCCAGAGGAGTTTTGTGCTTTCTTTTCAGAAACTTGGGAGAAGCAAGGGACTGAGAGGGAAAAGCTAACCAACTAAATACAATTTACATTAACTTTGTTT
This sequence comes from Struthidea cinerea, assembly GCA_013397865.1. Lineage (NCBI taxonomy): Eukaryota > Metazoa > Chordata > Aves > Passeriformes > Corcoracidae > Struthidea > Struthidea cinerea. Next base: position 220,159 of record VZTI01005236.1, on the reverse strand, counting down.
ATGCCCTGAGCATAAGGGGGCATAAGCAGCACAGGGAGGCAGACTTAAGGTAGAGAGCTGTGGCTGTGTCTCAGATACTGTCATTCCCAAGGCTGGAATTCCTGTCATCGGCCTTGCCGTTGTTCAGCTCTATGCAGCTTGGTACAAGTTATTTACCAGCCCTTTCCCTTTGCTCTCCTCTAATCCGTCTTATATATACTTAGGTCCTGAAACTGCTTTGTGCCTTGAGACACTTTTCCAGTAAATACTTGAAATACGAAAATGTCTTTTCCTTTCTCATTGGTGGGAACTCTTAGCAGTACATTTGCACTTGTGCAGACGTGGTTGCACTCACACGTGTACATATACAAACTGCACATTAAATGTGCTTTGAGAGGAAAGCAATTGCTATTCTGGGCTTTAGTCTTAACCGGTGGCATGTGGTGCTTGAATGTAGAACTCTCCCTCTTTATTGGTGTTTCCCTGAACTGGCGTAAAAAAATAGACTTTTTAAATAGTATATTGTCGTCATTGCCTTTATGAAGAAGAGGTTGATTGGGTAAATAGTAATTTTAAAGGACTAGATGATGCTGATATAGTTAATGAGACCTGCTGTTGGGTTTTAGTGTGCATTCTTATTAATGCTCAATGATTATTATTTTCTGGCAGATACACAGAATGAAAAGGAACGTGTGAGGAAGTACAGAGCTTTTATTCGGAGTCTTCCACCAGTCAATAGAGCAACTTTGGCTGCTTTAATTGAACATCTTTACAGGTCATTGCAAATAATGCATTATAGCAGAGAAATTCTTATAATGTGTTCTCAATATAACTCTACAATATATGAAATGTGGCTTGTTTCATTAACTAGTAATCACAAAAGCTTATCTAGTTGCAGCAATTAATTACATTTGAATTCCTTTAATTGATAATGTGTTTTTTCTTTGGTTGTATTTTTAGCCGTAGGTATCTATAAAAATCAATGGATTGGAACACACAGAGAGAGGGATGCCAGTGTATGTGTCCAAATAGGGTAATTTTTGATGTAGCTTCTTTTTGCAATCTCATTTTACTCCAGTCTGCTAGTCTTCCAGAGGATTGTTGCAAATGGTTCTTGAAATTAAAATATTTTTTTCAGTGAAAATGTCCTTCTCCACAATCTGTTTTGCACATAATAACTTTGAGAATTACCTACCCTTTCTGTTTTTCATCACTGCTTCATTTTACAACTGAGGTGGTAGTAGTAGAGAATATCCAAAATACAAACTTGTTTAAGCACCAAAGGCCATGACTTATTCCTAGATCAAATAAGGGGTAGAAAATGTGTAAAAAATATGTGACGAGATGGTTCTGAGGTGTCATGGTTAAATAGTACCAGTCTATATAATATCATCTATCGAACAAGTCAAATTATGTTTTTGGTGAATTGCAGTGGGTATAGAATGTGTGGAAACTTCTCTTTACAAGATGTTGTGTTCAGAAACTTTGTTATATAGCCAGGTACATAGCAGATGTCATTTAAAAATATTTATATGATTATGAAATTGATTGGTGCCATTATTGGGATAAAGATTATAATACATATTGTGTTTAAGAAGTTTCTAAGCATATCCAATTAGAGATATTAATATGCTGTTGCATCTGTTCTGAAAGTAGTTTAAATTCATGCATTTAAGAGCCAAAATTCTGTGGTACTTTAAAGTGTTTGCCTCTAAAAGAGGAACATGTTATGTGAACAACAGAACTGATATGGAAACTTTACCATAGGGATAGGAACTAAGAAGGACCTAATTTCTTTCCATTTTTTGTTTGATCTTAGATCTGAAGTTTGTAGGATATACTTACATTACATAATGTAGTGAAACTCTATTTAGCATTGGTTTGGCCTCACCTGGAGCACCATGTGCAGTTCTGGGGTCTGCAGTTTAGGGATGTTAAGGTCTTTGCATGCATCCAGAGGAAGGCAGCAATGCCGATGAAAGGGCTGGAAAGAATTGCCTGTGGGGAGCGGCTGAGAGCTCTGGGCTTTTCTGCTTCAGAGAAAAGGAGGCTGAGGGGTGACCTCATTGTTCTGTAGAGCTTCCTGAGGAGGGGAAGTGGAGAGGGAGGTGCTGATCTCTTCTCCCTGGTATCTGGTGGTAGGGTGCATGGAAATGGTTGAAAACTGCATCCAGAGAAGTACAAACTTGTCTTTAGGAAGCATGTGCTTACTGAGAGGGTGGTCAAACATTGTAATGGGCTTCTTCGAGGAATGGTGGTTGACCCAAGCCTGTCAGTGCCGTTGGACAGTGCCCTTAGCAACATGCTTTAGCTTTTGGTCAGCCCTTAAGTGATCAAGCAGTTGGACTAGATGATCATTACAGGTCTCCTCTAACTCAAGTATTCTATTCTGGTTTTATTCTTTTCTATTCTAAATAGTTTTGGTAACACTTGAAATGCAGTTAGAAAGTTTTCATTTCTGTAATGAGAAATAAAGAGTATAAAGAAATATTAAATAAATAAGTAATAGTACATGTTTTCATTCCATTTAATGGAGTTACCTTTTGTGAAGTGCACTCCATATTCTGTAAAGGAGCCTCAGACAATTAAAGGAACAAGGAAACTGTCTAAATATGCTTATTTTTCCTTCAACAGGGTGCAGAAGTGTTCTGAAATTAATCATATGAACCCTCACAATTTAGCCTTGGTGTTTTCCTCATGCTTATTTCAAACTAAAGGCCAAACTAGTGAAGAAGTCAATGTAATTGAAGATCTAATTAAAAATTATGTGCAACTTTTTCATGTAGGTATCTTTATATAAACATATCCTAATTGGTCAGATGTTAGAGATTCAAAAATAAAAAAATCTGCTTTAAAATGGTCTTGCTACTAGTTCAATGATCTGAGGATTTGCAGAGTTTTTGAACTCTAATTCAGTGGATGTTTTTCTTGGCCTGCTTTAAATTTTATTTCCCAGTTAGTTTAACCTGTGTAGGAAAGACTGTTTATGGGATGCTATGAGCTGCTGTTTTCCAAAATGGTGCTCATTCTCCTTGCTGTCAAAAGCTTACTAAATTTAAAAAAATTTTATGATTATGACTATTAAAAATAATGCTTGTAATCAAATTTTATGGGCCTGATCAGAAGTGAAGCATGTAAGGATTTTGTGTTCTTAGTCTCTGAGCTGTGATTTCAATTTGATTTGTTCCTTAGACCCAGAAATAATGTTAAATCCAACTGGATAGAAAAGCTACTACTAGCGGCAATTCATATTAGCCATTTTGATTTAGAGTTAACTGTGCCACTATAACATTGTTCTGCAGTTTTTCATTGATTCCTCTCTGTTTTAATATGTATTCCATTAAGTTTATAATAATGAGTCCTATCAATGAAGAGCTGTTTCTGACTGGCAGAATATTTTGCATACCTGCTTCTATAAGAAAATGATTGACAGTATTGGCAATTGTTACAATAATAATTATAAATCACTCAAAAATTATTTCTTTTATACAGATAAATGAAGACCAAGTCAAACAAATGGATATAGAGAACAGTTTTATTACAAGGTGGAAAGACACTCAGGTAAGTGACAAATATCAACTGGTGTGAGAATAATTATAACGAAGACTATTTTGTTGTTATACAGGTTTTTAGGTTTCTAAAAGTAAATCTGTAAGTTTTTTTGTGATCAGTGTTGTTAACTACAGAGATTAGGGAAATAAAATGAAATGAAGGAGAAGGCATAAACTGATAAAAGTAAACCAGTTCTTTTTAGAGCATCCTGTGGAATAATGTTCTGGCCTGAGCACTGCACTAACTTACAGGTTGTTGCATGCTTTTACTAGGCTTCATAAATTATATTAGAAGAAAATAGTCAGCAGTTGCAAGTGCAAGAGTGATGACCTGTCTTTTTTAAAAATTTTAAACATGCATATTCAGTACCTCCAAGTGTATATTAGCTTTTATTATTTCATGAGCTTTGAGTATACATGGTCTCTCTTCATTAGAGTTTCACCATCCCTTTGAGTTTAAATCATATGAATCTTTACCCAATTCCTGTTTTGTGACCATTTCTAGAGCCCCAAAACATAAATATTATTTGGAGAAGCTACAGACACATACTAACAGTCAAATACTGAACTTCAGGACACAACATAAGAAAATGGGAGATCTTATGCCACTTTATAATCATTTTAAATTCCAGTTTTACCTGTAACAACTTGTGAATAATTTCAGGGTTGTAAGAAATAGCAGTGACAGCGTGTTTCACTGTCTGAATGGCATTTGTGTACAATCTTAATTAAAGCAAAAATCACTAAGCTTCCATAATACTACCAAGGTGGTTGAACTAGGAGAGGTGAAATGAAATGTAGGGAGCTTAAAACCTTTTTCAGAAATTTAAAGTGGTTGAGGAGAAGGTTTCAGTGATTTTGGAGCTTATATAGGACTTTAGAAATGGAGAGAAAGCTAGGAGAGAAAATCAGTAACGCTATGTCTGTTGGGTACCTTCCCCCTTTCAACCAGAGTTTTGTGTACCTTGCAAGTCAGTGTCTTACATGTTGAAATTGCATGTTCTGTGAATTGCTGTCTGGAGTCTTATTTTTATCTCATATTCCCTTATTGTCTGGGTCAGAGTGGCATGACACACTGTGAATGTGCATATAGCATCCTTTGGGTGCCAGGTGGAGTGCCCAAGTTACTGGAAAAAATTTAAAGTTTATTTCTAACGTCTGTCTTGCAGAATGGAAACGTCTCCCTTGATAATAGCCAAAATATCACCTAGATTTGATATCATAGAATATGCTGAGATGGAGGGGACCAACAAGGATCGAGTCCAACTCCTGGCCCTGTGCAGGCCACCCCTAAGAGACACATCATGTGCCTGAGAGTATTTTCCAAATGCCTCTTGAGCTGTGTCAGGCTTGGTACTGTGACCTGGGGAGCCTGTTACGGTGCCCAACCACCCTCTGGGTGAAGAACCTTTTCCTAATATCCAACCTAAACTCCCCAACACAACTTCAGGCCATTCCCCCAGGTCCTGTCGCTGGTCACCAGAAAGCGAAGAGATCAGTGTCTGCCCCTCTGAAATCTCTCCTCAGTGTCCTCTTCTCCAGGCTTAACAGGCCAAGTGACCTCAGCTGCTTCTCATAAGGTTTCCCCTCCAGACCCTTGACCATCCATGTTGCCCTCCTTTGCATGTACTCTAATACTTAAATGTCTTTTTTATATTGTGGCACCCAAAATGGCCCCCCACCACTCAAGGTGAGGCTGCCCCAGTGCAGAGCAGAGCCCTCCCTTGCCTGGCTGGCGATGCTGTGCTTGATGCCCCCAGGACACAGTTGGCCCTCCTGGCTGCCAGGACACTGCTGACTCAGATTCAACTTTCCATGGACCAGGACCCCCAGGTTCCTTTCGTCAGCACTGCTCTCCAGCCTCTCATCCCCCAGTCTGTGTGCACAGCCAGGATTGCTCCATCCCAGGTGCAGAATTCAGCACTTCCTCTTGTTATACTTCATACTTTTGGTGATTGCCCATCTCTCTAATTTGTCCAGGTCTCCCTGCAGGGCCTCTCTGTCCTCAAGGGAGTCAACAGTTCCTCTGAATTTAGTGTCATCAGGAGACTTAGTATTCCTTCAGGTCCTGTGTCCAAGTCCTTTGTGAAGATGTTGAAGAGGACTGGGCTGAGTATGGAGCCGTGTGGAACCCCACAAGTCACAGGTCACCAGTCTGATGTCACCCCATTCACTACAACTCTCTGTGCCCAACCTGTGAACCAGTTGCTCACCCATCATGTAACATAGTTATTCAGCTGTGCGATGGACAATTTGTCCAGAAGGGCACTGTGAGTGACAGTATCAACAGCTTTGCTGAAGTCCAAAAAGATTACATCAACTGGCCTTCCTAGATGAACTAGGTGGGTTACCCTGTTGTAGAAGGAAATCGGGTTTGACAAGCAGAACTTTCCCTACATGAAACTGCTGGCTGTAACCAATGACTGCGTTGTCCTCCAGGTGTTGTCAATACCTTTCAGAATAATCTCCCTGCTTTTACCGGGCACTAAAATAAGACTGACGGGCCTGTAGCTACTGGGGTCCTCCTCCTTGCCCTTGAAAATTGTGACAATGTTCACTAGCTTCTAGTCATCTGGGACCTCTCTATATTCCCAAGACTGCTCAAAAATCATCTAGAGAGGCTTTGTGATGGCATCAGCCAGCTCTTTGAGGATTCTCAGGTAAATCCCATCAGGCACCATATATTTGTAGGGATACAGCTGGAGCAGCAGATTCTGCACAATTTCAAGGTTTATTGGGAATTGATTGTTCTCACAGTCATGGTCCTCCAGCAGGGCACTGAGACCCCTTTTGTCCGTTATCCGTGTTGAAGACAGAGGCAAAGAATGCATTAAACATCTCTGCCTTGTCCATGTCCCTTGGTTGTGACTTGATCATTCCCATCCTGTAATGGGCTGATGTTATTTTTACACTGCATGTTGCCATTAATATACTTGAAAAAAATCCTTTTTATTGTCCCCCACAGTTCTGGCCAGCTTCAGCTCCAGTTGAGCTTTGAATGCATGAATTTTATCTCTACAGTGGCAAGCAGCATTTCTGTATTCTTCCCAAGTTGCCTGATCTTGCTTCCATTGGGCATACACCTTCCTTTTTTGCCTTATTTCCAAGAGAGGATCTCTGTTCAGCCAAGCCAGCCTTCTGCCTCACCTGCTTGACTTCCAGTATTTGGGAATTGCCTGTTGCTCTGCCCCTAGGAGGTGATGTTTAAAAAGTGACCAGCACTGATAGACCCCAGCACCTGCAAAAACATTTTCCCTGGGGACTTTACTTACCTGTTCCCTGAGCAGTCTGAAGTCTGCTCCCCTTGTTTCCAGAGTTGAAATTTTACTGGTGCTTTTCTCCTGTCAACACAGACTTTAAACTTGATCACTTTGAGATCGCTGTGGCCAAGATGTCTGCCAATCACCACTTCATTCATTCTTTTCTGTGGTTTTGGAACAAAAGAAAAAAAGTTCTTTCCAAAGTTTATTATACTATTAACAATTTCCAAGCAACTCTGGGAACCTGTAATGAGGACTGTAATGAGGATGAGGACTGCATTCCCTCTGTTATGTCAACCTATTGTCCTTGAAATAGCAATTAAGAAATGAAGTCCTGAAGAGCCTGGCTGGCATTTGTGACAATTTGATTGTGACTACGAACATTTTTCTGAAACTCCATATGCACATAACGTATGAAATGCACTGCTGTGCAGAAGGGAGAAGTGCAGAAGGGAGTGCTTCATAGTATTTCAAAATACTTACTGCCTGAAACCTACTGATTAAAGAAGCTCCTTCTAAGGTGGTTACGAGGGTGTTTAGAGATTTTATGTATAACTGTTTCTCTAGAAGAATTCAGCATTTCTCTATGTGTGGTGGTGTCAGTAGGTTTTGCAGGGGGGAATACATTAGAGCCAGACCTGGACTAACACTAAGTGCTTTAGAAAGAGATTGACCTTCCTCTCTGTTACAATTTACAATTATAACTTCTGTCATGAGTATATAGTGCATATTACCTATAATTTCAAAATACTAGTTTTTATGGATGGCTACACTTTACATTTTACCAGGCTTAGAACTTTCATGGATCACAGATTCATGAATTGTATGCTTTCTTGAAGCAACAGAAATACAGGCTCAAAATTGCAGTTGATAAATACACCAGCACTAAATATAATAAGGCTAGCCAGTGATTAACTAAGCTAAGTTTGCAATTCAAGGCAAATTAAGAAACCCAGTTTTGTACTAATCTCAACTTCACTATTATATAAGCTTAGAGGCTCCCAGGTATGCTCCAATATAGTCAGAGCCGCAAATCTTACCAGAGGGGTACCCCTGCTTTGGGGAGGAGAGAGAAGGAAACCTGTCAACTTGTCCCTGAAGAGGGGTTGTATTCATGTCCTCTAAAAGGGAGAATTCCAGATATCAAATTTGTACTTTCAGGAGAAGTGGAGGTGTGACTGTATTCAAATATAACTGGTTACATGTTGCTGCCATCATAGATGGTGGGGCAGCCACTTTCTCATTTTCATATTGGTGGGTGTATTTTTTAATATATAAATGAGTTTGGTTACCTTGGTCATGCTGTTGTAAGACCCATGGTTGAATCAAAAGCAGAACAGAACCGTGACACTTCAATATCGCTTCCGCCTCCATCCAGCTGAGGCATCACTAAAGGCCATCTGACCTTCGCCTGCAGCGTGTTGCAACCAATGTCTCATCTCCTCCTCAAAGGACCAAGTTCATCCAGTTAGGCATGGATAAAAGGGAGTGAGGTCTTAACATCTCTTTGCATAGGTGTGGGTGCTGTCCTGTTCATCACTGAGACAGCATCACCTCAGGCGCTGCACAGTTGTTAAGTCATTCTTGAACCAGGTGCGAGATAAAGTGGCTCAGCTCATGTCCTTGCTCTACCAGCCTCATCAGTTCTCCACAGCAGTTTCCCACAGGCTTCCAGTTACTGTTAAAACTAATGATATGGTGCAATTGAGTGATGTAACAGTATCACTGTAATCATGTAAGCATCATGGGTAATTGGCAACTTAGGCCTCAAGCAGCTACAATTAAGAATTGTAAGAATTCTTTACACTGAACAACTGATAGTCTGATATCATTGCATCAAAATGTGTGCATATATGTGGGAAAATCAGTGATGTACATAGTTACTACTTTGGAACATGTAGGTTACCTCAGTACTATTATCTCTGGTGATGCAGAATGTTCAGAGAACAACTGAACCGAATTTCTGCTGAATTACTAAAAGTTCACATGTGTGAAATGTCACTGAAGTTCTGTTCCAGGTGGCACTTCATTAGTTGCTTTTCATTTTCTGTCCACCATATACTTATGCCAGCTGTTGCTGTAATTTACATCGCATTTTCTCTCCATACGGTTGTTTACATGAGCCCAGTGGAAATCATGTGTCAGCTTCATTCTTATTTCCAACCTTTTTCTATAATATCATCTGAAAAGCAAATTTTATAACTAAATGAGCTTTTTTGAGTCTGTGCCACTATAATTAAGCAGCTTTCTTCAAAGTAGCTTTGTAATGTTTTTCCTCACAAATGTTTCCATTAGTTTTCTATTCTCAAAGGCTAAACTAACTTAAAAGTTGCTGTTTTTCGGAATGTTAATGTTCTTTAGAATTCAGCACAGCCATTTATTTTTCCGTAGAAATGTAATCTTAGCTTACGTAAATTGGTCAAAATGTATCCCAAAGCTCAACTGCTTACATATATGTGTATATATATGTTTCTATATGCTTTTCTTAACCTCTTCCTCTGTTTGTAGTAATACATAAATAAGTAGCATCACTATCAATACCATTCTCAAAAATGAAGACACAAATTGTTATCATAGTGTTAATTTGATTATTAATTCTTTATATTTGCCTATTAATGGAATGGTACACTTCCTGATAGGTCCCTGTTTCTGCCTTAATTTTTCTTCTATGCTCTGATCATCACTGTGTAGTTATTTTTTAGAAAATATTTTTTGGTACTGGACTGAGATGAATTTCAATCTTTTGAAGAAGTTTACGACTATACTAAAAGGGAATTAGAGCAGGCAAAATGTGAGACATTTTTAACTTTAGAAAAATAAAGTAATTTCTCATCCATGAATATAATTTTATAGCCATAGATGAGCAAACCTAGTTACAATGAAAAATATTGCATTCCTTCTCATAAATCATATTTTTCCTCATGATCATAAAATGTTGGATTTACTGACTTTCTAATTTCTTTTTAAGTTTTATGTTGTTAGACATGCTTAAATAACATTTGCTAGTTTTGAGTATATGAAACTATTATGTATGTCATACATTTGCTTTGTCTGATTATTCCACATTAGCATTGTGTGTAAAGTTTAGCCTTCTCTCCAACAAATTTGAAGAGATGCATTTAACAGAGGTTGATATCAAGAGAATTTATTTTAATTCCTTCTTTAATTATGTAATCACAAGTTTTCATTGTGACTAAGAATCATAAATGTGGTATTTGTAGTAATGAATTTTTATTTTCTTGATATGTACATATGGCTATGTGGCTGAAATACTCTGTTATTTGTAATTTTTCATCTCACTTTTAAGTTTGGGGTTACAGTCCTTTTTCATTATTTTAAATTCTATTAATTTGTTTTGATTCTGAAGTGAGCCTGACAAACCTCTAAATCAGAGTTCGGGTTCTGGCAGTTTAAGATACTGAGGTACACTCATGTCTTAAACGTAAATTTAAAACTTCCACTTATTTCATGTCTCCCTTAGTTTTCCTGCTCTTGAATGTATATTTGTAAATTATGTTCATTTTGTTTGATATGATTCTGTTGGAATAATTCAGGGTTTGATTCAGGATTTGTACAGGATTTTTCTCCTAAATCTGTGAATAGGTTTTTTTTTTCTTACACTAGTTAGATAAAAAGGAATTATAATTGTACTTTCCTTATTTAAAAGGAACCTCAAAATGCCATTAAGATTATCTAATTTTTTTTATTGTTTCATTTTAGGTTTCCCAGGCTGGAGATTTGCTTATTGAAGTTTATGTGGAAAGAAAGGAGCCAGACTGTAGTATTATAATCAGGGTTAGTGTATAAAAATGACACGGTGATTTTGTGAAGCACTTTTTCTTGAACTATATCAAATTTATTTTAATACATGTTTTTATAGAAGTACACAATGAAAGTATGAATTTATGTTTATCACTATTCTTTTAAATATTGTGTTTTAGAATTTGCTGTGTTGCCTAAATTATGTAAAGACAGATTATTAAGCGTTTTTGCATTTTAAAGAAAAATTTTAAGAAAAATGATACAGTTTTAAAGGGGAGATATCCAGCTTTAGTTTTACTGTAGTATACAGCCATATAAATTCTCCCAACTCTGTGTGCAACACATGAGAACATTAATAAGTACCCAATGAATATTGGTTTTATTTAATAGTACAGGCTATTAAAATGACATTCCTCCTTTCTTTTTGTCTGTGGCTTTCTTCTTTCTTCGAGTGTTAAGAAACACTTATTATTAACTGTAATAGAGATTTTTGAGCTTTCTATTTGATAGTGTATTTTAAACACCTGCATCTCCCTGTAGCAGTGTTCCATTTTTTTTCATTACACCTCGCTGGTTTGGTTTCCTTTTAGTTCTGTTCAGCATATGACTCCCAAACACTTTTGTTTGTACATATATGCGGTGTGTGGTGTACGTAGGTACACATATGCTAAAAGACATGCTTTTTAAATAGGCATAAAAATGGAAATACGCGTTGCTAAGATAAAAGAAAAAGGTGCTTCTCTAATATTTATCTTCCCACACCCAAGAAAATATGTCAAGGTGCTTTTTTTTCCATATTTTTCTGGGGTAGAGAAAAGGAATTCAAAGCTACCAAGTTAACAGTCAGCTTAAAAATATAACTTCAATCTCATGGAACAAAATAAGGAAAGCCTGCTGGAATCTGATAGATACTTTATGGGTTTCCAACTCATATATTTACTGCATCCTTTTTTTTGCCCTTTTTATTTTTTTTTTTCCTTAAGGCAATTGCAGGGAGGAAGACTTTGAAAGAATATATCAGAAATCAGTAATTGAAATGTATTATAAACTGACTCAATTTGTATTACAGGTATCACCTTTGATGGAAGCAGAGGAATTAACTAATGATGTTTTAGGAATCAAAAACATTATTCCCAGCAAAGATGATATCTGGGCTGCTTTTGAAGTACTTGAAAATGGAGAATTAGGTTAGTGACACTTCAATTTATGCATGTCAATCAGCTTTTATTATTTTAATTTTTCAAACTTAATATAATCAAAAGCTTAGTTAAAGACTTTATGGAAACAAAAAAAATTAGCCTTCATGTCAGTGGTTTACATTTGGTTGTTGTGGCATCTGCATGATTTCTTTCTACACTTTTCCAGAAATAATGTGATGAATTGTTGTAAACTGCTTATAAATTAGGGGCTCAGAAGATGTTCTTTATATTACAGTGCTTCGCAGTTCATTAATCATCAGCTATAGAAAAGTAGGTCTTACTGATAAGTCTTAGAAGAAAACCCTATTTTCATTAGAATGTCAGCACTTGATTGTATAAGCAATAATGCTTTTCAAAAAATTAAATGAGAAAATACATGTAATACTTAGGAGAAAGGATCTTTTATATTTTATTTAGTCAAATATTTAATGTATGTTGGTGAAAAAAGGAGGCATAAAGTGTGTAATTCTGTGTTTATGGCAAGTGGCAATATGGTGTATTTAGCAGAATCTTGAAAAATTTGTTTGAAGTATAGTTCTGCTGCCAACAAAAGCAAATATCAAATGGTCACAATATTCATGAACTGTAAAGAGGTTTTATCATTGGGTATGCTTTATACATGCTGGAGTATGTTTAAAATGCTGGAGCATTCTATTGTTAGAGATACCTAAAATAACGTAAAGTAATAGGGATTTTTTAAATTAAAATGTATTTTGGTGAATATTCCCTAAGGTAATCTGATTTTTTAACATATATGGGGTCAGAAATACACAACATCTATTTGCATTTCCTAGTAAGTTGCTACTCTTAACTATTCTCGTGTTACAGAGGGGGACTGTGGACTTGTTTATTTCTATACTGAACATACCTATTTTCAAGTCAAGAAAAAAAAAAAAGAAAGTTGGCAAAATAAGATTACTAAATCTTACTCTAATATTGTTTGAATAGTTTTGTTGTACTTGATTTTCAGATGTGCTTACAGTAATTCCTTCAGTTTTACTAATATTACTTATGTACTCAGTCTTGAGCTTGGCAGTATAAAAAACTAGAATGGAAGCGTATTCTCCCTTATAATAAATTATATTATTATAAATTATCCTGAGCCCTCTTCACATCTTGCAGTCTGTTGGTGATCCTGTGTAGAGTTGCAATACAGAGTTCATTTCCAGATTCATAGATGTGGGTGACAACTGACAAAGAATGCTAGCATTTGTTATCTTTAGAAGAGTCCTGATAATTCCTACAAGTACAATACAAATCATATCTCTTTTGACTGAATAATGAAAAAAAATGGAATTTTATTGTCTTAAACTTGATATATGGCGCTTACAGGAACATAAAAACTAAAGCTGATGTGGCCAAGAGAACATAAAAGTAAATAAAAAGATAGACCCCACAAGAGCTTCTTGAGTTATTTGGGTGCAGGAACTAATATTTTGGTGGGGTATAGAAATGTTGTCTGAGCTAATGACTATGGAAGACAAGCAAAATTAAGCTAAGAGTGAGACACTACAGGCCCTACATAACACAATAAATATGGGCAAGAGATTAGAGTATATCCTACTGAAAGAAGAGTTTCCAACACAAAGTGGAAATGGCATACCAGTGTTTTATAACAAGCAAGCAAAAAGCAGGCTAAATTAGGTCCTAATTCATCACCTGACTCCTGTCAGTAGAGACTGTGTTGATGAAATGTCTGCTTCAGGGACCCCTTTCCAGGACAATCAGTGCATCAAAACAGGTGAATTACTGTTTCAAAATAAAAATACTGTTGTAGTAAGAGGCATTTACTCAGGTAGACTCCTGTGGTGCTATGGCTGAATCTAGCACATTTGCAGAGGGTGGGAATACAGAGAAAATCAGTTCTGTGCAGTCTTTGGTCCAAATGTGACAATGAAGAACTAAAACACTACTGGAGTCTTTGCTACTGCAAGTTGATTCTATTAGTGTCATTTGACAAATACCATCTGAGGCATTTACAAATTAGTTGAGAATTCTGACACATAATGACAGAAAAAAGTTTGCATATTTGTTTCAAATGTGCATCAGTAATCACAGTGTCTTTCTGATAAAAATGAATTTTCTGCTTTTTTCCTGCCACTGTCTGCTACCTGTCCAGTGCGTGGTGGTATTCTGCTTGTTACACTCAATCCTGAATTTTTGTAAGATTTACTTCACTTTTTGAGATACACTGTCATGAAAACAACACCTGAGAAGGCAAGAAAATTAGAGTCATATTTTCTAGAAAGTAATTTTCTACTGATAGTTAATGCTGTTTAAGGTGAAAATGACTGGTTTAGTATATTTCACCTGAGTGAAAGAAAGGGTAATTGAATGTGTGTGTTGACTGCTTGCTGTTCAAAATACTAAAACTGCAATATTAAAAAGGCAGCTAAATTATTTGCATATAGAAAAGTTGCAATAATTGATGATTTTATCTAACCTAATGTAAAATATTTAATACCATATGCTTTTACCAAATAGGGTGTACATATTTTTTTTAAATAATATGCGATTGATGGATAGTTTGTAAATGAGGTGTGTTACCAGTAAAATAGCTAATGGTTTTCGGCGTGATGATTTATGTAACATGGATGGATTAGGTACCATGGATTATGATGACAGATGGTCTTACATGTAACTATAAATAAACCAGTAGGTGTTTACTGTGGGAGTGCTGGTGTTCTAGGAAGACGTGATGATTTGCCAGTCTCCTGCTTTTGATTTGTAAAGTTCTTCTCCTTAAAGTGGATTTTCTCTCTTGTACATAGGCATGAAGTGTTTAAGTTTTATCGCATCAGAGTCCACGGTTTCCCAAAAATTTAGAAGTTTGACCAATTAAAAAAAAGGGCCAGATGAGATGGTGTTATAAAGTAGGAGTTGAGCTGCTATTTACAGTGGTATTCTTTTGGTGTTATGTCTGAATAATGAAGTCTTTATATAGGTGGTGTCACAACTCTATGGGTACTGTAGATATTTTTGCATCCCAAAATAGTGGTGTTTTTTTTCTGTCACTTAAATGTGTTATTTGTGGCTGCTGCTTTCTGAGACTCTAGTGTTCAGGTGTTCTAGAAAAGGCATTCTGCTAGGCTGTAGTGCTGGACAGTCCCAAAGCAGCTGTTGGCATTTCATATTCATCTACCATAGCAGGAGTGAAAAATGAGATTATGGCTGCATACTTTGCCCTGCAGTACTCAAGGGACATGGCTAGACTGTGTGATCCAACATGACAGTGTCACAGAGGTGTGACTTTTCAGGAGCCATACCCAGCTCTTCTCAAGGCCTGACCCACATACATTGGTATGCAAATGGGAACTGAGATCTTTTGGAAAAATCTCTCTTTGGAGATAAAATGACATTTGAACCCACAAAGCCATTGTTAAGGCTTTTGCGTGTTCATGAATTACAGTGGGTTCATGAATTACAGTGAGTTCATAAATTACAGTAGGTGCTCACTGCTGAGCAGGTGAAAGCCTTCAGGGGTGTGAGTGTGTCTTCCCCCATTCACATCAGGGTTGCCTCAGGCTGTGCTGTTTATGTCACACTCAGATTTCTGCTGGATCTGGTAATGCAGATTTAGGTACTACTTGCAAGATTTTTTCTACCTGCATTTGGTATGTGAACTGGAGTTTGTGTGGAGTACTGGCTGGACTTTCTTATCACTGCAGTTTTTCAGTTCTGTGCTAGGTCTCAGAGTTTCTCTTCTAGGATAGATGATGCCTATCATCCATCCTAGATGTTTGAGCATCTGAAGTTTTGGAGTGCACACATACAGTCTAGCCATGCTTTCATTTTTTGGTAGTTTAATCTTGCTGCACTTTTTGTACAAGACTGAAATATGCAGGTGCAAGTTTGGAAACTCCACAAGGAGAAGACCTAGTAAGACCACATGCTTCTCCCCTCTAGTAAAAATAATCTAATGAAACCAGGAGTCTGTTTCAGTCTGCTTTGATCAATAATAGACAGTATAATCCAGACCAGTTGGAGGGACTTTTTTTCACTGTGGTCACTCCAAATTCTTTGGTTCTTTGATTGAAGAGAATTAGTAGCTACGATGTTTCTTTTTTGTATTAAGCGTAGGCCAATAAGGCACAGTATAGCCTCAGTTCTGTTCGATCATATTTAGGCATGCCCTGTAACAGGCCCTAACTTTTGTATTTAGTTTGAAAGCAGTGCTTTAGTGTCTTTACATTAAAAATGTAACAATACATCTGTCTACTGCTTGTTTAATTTTATATTCATTATATAAATGTGCAAACCCTGCCAGCAAAAAGTATTGTCTTATTTTGAGAGCAGTGTTTTTCTTCTGTAGCTCAAAGTCAATGAGACATTGTTGTATACAGGCAAATGTAACTTGTAAGGGCCTCCAATATTGTTGAGTTTTGTCTTTTATTTTAATTCGGGTTTTTTGTGTTTTGTTTCTTTGGCATTTTTCAGAACGTCCTCTGCATTATACAGAGAATGTACTAGAACAAGTTCTTCACTGGAGTTCACTACCAGAGCCTGGCACTGCATATCTAATAATAAAGAGATTCCTAACAGCAGACATGATGAATCTCTACAGTGGTATGTAACTTTTCTTTTAACTTAGTTATTTTACATGGAAACATGAAGATGGCAACTGTTTTATAGCTGTTTCAGTGGAGAAAAGTGTCGCAAAACATCTAAATTACTGCTACTTCATAAAAGTTACAGATTTACAGAGGGTTGTGCTGACATCCTACAAAAACACAGAAATGATGGATGTTTGTTTCTACAAACTATAAGCTCTCCCACTGGAATATAAAAGTGTACAGAAACTCTGCAGCCAGTTCACACTTTGTGAATTTCTGCTGTGAAGCTTGTAACTGCTCTTTTATCTAACATTTGTATATATTTATATAATTATGGTATAGTAATAACAATTTATGTTTACCTAATTCAATGTCTCCAAACTGCAAAGCTAATTTTACAGAATCACAGAATATTCTGAGTTGGAGAGTGCCCAGAAGGATCATCAAAGTCCAGCTCCTGGCCTTACACAGGACAGCCCCAGGAATCACACCATGTGCCTGAGAGCATTGTCCAAACGCTTCTTGAACTCTCAGGCTGCTGCTGTGACCACTTCCCTGGTGGAAGTGGCCTGTTCCAGTGCCCAACCACCCCCTGGGGGAATATTTCCTGATATCCAACCTAAACTTCCCTTGCACAACTTTAGACCATTCTCTTACCCTGACTCTGGTCACCACAGAGAAAAGATCAATGTTTGCCCCTTTGCTTCCCCTCACGAGGACGTTTTTGACTGCAACGAGGTCTCCCCTCAGTCTCTTCTTCTCCAGGCTGAACAGACCAAGTGACCTCAGCCACTCCTCACTTTGAGGGCTTCCCCTCAAGCTCAAACAAAGCCTCACCACCTTTGTTGCCCTCCTTTGGACACTTTCTAACAGCTTTAGATCCTTCTTGCACTGAAGTGCCCAAAACTGCACGCAATATTCAAGGTGAGTCTGCCCCAGAGCAGAGCGGGACGATCCCCTCCCTTGCCCGGCTGGCGATGCTGTGCCTGATGCCCCCCAGGACACGCTTGTCCCTTCTGGCTGCCAGGGCACTGCTGGTCAACTTTCTCTTGACCAGGACCCCCAGATCCCTTTGCACAGCACGTAACACGGGCTTTAAGTCTCCTATGTAATATGTACTATCTGCTTTGCGAGAAGTGTAAGTTTAGATGTTCAATAATTGTATCCTGTTTTGAAGCAGTTGAAATTCTGTGTGCTATCACTGTATAATGTGTGGTCTTAACACATGGTGCCTGGTTTGATGTTCATCTTATTTTATCTAATGGCTCATTCAAATATATATATCTTTTCCTCTCTTTCTCATACATGGAAATGTTAATCTTTCCATTCTATATATCTCGTCTTGATTTCAAGAAGTAAAACTTATGCTATTTTGCTTATTCTTCTGAAAGTAATAGCTTTCTTTCAGCATGCTTTATTCCTGTAAAAGCATATTTCACAAATGTGAATGAACCTGAACAAGTGTGCTGTTCATGACTTTTATGGTTGAGTTTCACTGTCTCTAAATGGGTGATAGCAGGTCATGAATGGAGAGAAATGGCCTACTTCATTAAAAGCTTGATATATGAACTCTCATCACCTCACTAGGTATGTGTTGAGGTAGAATCAGAAAAGGGAATGGGTCATAAGGGTTTTGAGAATCACTGCTGTAAGAAACACATAAGGATCAGGCTAGTGTCAACTTACAAAATGTAGTAAAGGAGACATCTGCCGCTATTTGCACTCCTTACTGTCTCCTAGATTTTACATCCATTTGTTCTCCCAACCCATCACAGTAATTGTTTGCATCGGTTCCATTCAGTTTGGTCTTAATCTAGACACACTGTCTTTTGACTGTTTACATTTATTGATGCTTTTTATGTTTGTTTTAAAATAATAAAAACCTTATTAAATAAATTATATTGGTTTTCTCAGTGGTTTGAAAAGGAAAATCTCTGCCATATTGCAGACTTACAGTGTTGATTGTGTGCAAACTCCACATGGCAGAGTAATCTTGTGAATCCATCACTAGATAGTGTCAGAATGAGAAAATATACAAAAGGATGTCATTGGGGATGTTCCCAGTGTTTAGGGTACAAGGCAATCATGATTATGGTGGGGCTCTCCATCTCAAAGTGCACAAGAAGTAACTGCTAGATTGAAGGAAGAAAGGGAGACCTCAATCTTTTCTGTCATTTACACTCTATATGTGGATAACTCCTTGTCACCGAGTAGCAGGACTGAGGCCAGATGCCCAACCACTATGATTCAAAGTATGTTTTTTAACAATGGATTCAGCCCATACAAATGGGCAGCTGGGTGGAGGAATGTCCTCTTACTTTGCAGTAAAATTAATTAATAAGACTGTGATCATATAATGTTTATAATGTAATTCCCATGAATATTTGCTGCTGCCCTGATTTATGTAATAATCTTAAAGATTAAATTATTATCTTCCTGACAATTTTTTTTTCTCTTGATATGACCTAAGAGCTTTTTGTTCTCAGCACTTTTCTCCTTTTTCTTCCTGAGTCTTTAATGTTGTTTGAAATAATGTTGGTTCAATAATGAGCCTAAGGAACAGCTCTTTTAGCCTCATTTCATCTTGGCAGCTTATCCCAGTCTTCTCTGTCAGTGCAACTTTTCTCATGTTCCTTACATGTAGTACATTCTTAATTTTTATACTTATTCTCATCTTGTCCATTTTAAACTATTTTCTCGTGTTCTGCAACTGAGATGAGCTCGGTTGTTTAGAGCAGGTTGCTAATGACACCAAGGTTGTGGGTTCAAGCCCCGTGTGGGGCATTCACTTAACAGTTGGACTCTGTGATCCTGGCGGGTCCCTTCCAACTCAGTCTGTTCTGTGATTCTGTGATCCAAACCTTGTATTGAGGTCTAGATGTATGTTTTATCTATAGAAATTAACTTTCCTTTTCACGGAAAAAAGGGTTAGTTTATTTGTATTGATATGTTTCAGTAAATTTGTGGTGAGTTTTCTACTTTTATTCCAGATCTTTAGTTACTCGTTCCTAACAATTTATTCCATAGCTTTTCATGCTTGTTGCAGGAGTGCTCTTTCAAGTGCTGTTCAGTGGGGCAAGGTGTGCATTGTATTTTTGTGTAAGAGATACTCAGGACAGCTTAATTCTATTTCAAGACCCTTTTTCTTCTCCTTACCTAAAAGTTTCTCATATTAAAGTTTTGTTTGTTAGAAAACCAAATATTATTTATTTGTTAAATTTACTATAAAGTGTGTGTGTATAGATCCTTGAAATTTTTCCACTACAGTGTTGTATAATTTGAGTGGTAAGTATTGATTTCTGAGAACACGGGCTATTATTCAGAGATATTCTTTGAAACACAAGCTTCTAAACCATAGATGGATCAATCCTGCATGGATTAAGTGCACCTACTGCCTAGTTGCAAAATTCTAGCAATTTTAGCATGTTTTGTAAAGTTTGTGTCTGAAAAATACATTCTGATTAGGACATATCCTGATTATTTTAGATTTACTTCATGAAATGCTGGCTTCTAAAGAATATAGAATATCATCAGTTTAGAGAATTAATTTTTTCCTCCTTCAGGCTTTTCTAAGATCTTTGTAAGTATAAAGTGTTTGACAGATTTGCTGCTATAGGAGTGCTGTGAAGATTAGGATGAGTTTTCGTCGTATTGAGAGCTGTGTGCAGGAATTTAATATCTTTCAGTTTGGTATAGATATGGAAGTATCCTGCTACTCTCATTAACTACCCTGCTACCATCATTTTGTATGGTTTAAAAAAAAATGAAAGAAAAATTATAAAAGCACTTGTGATTGCGTGGATAAGAATTCATATTCTATTCTGAACATGAAATAAAAATTCTGATTGGCAAAGAGAGACTACATTAGCCTTTTTTTAAACTGCATGTATATTTGCACTTATAACTGAGGACATCTAAGTAAATTCTGATTTTAATTGTCAAAATGTATTGATCCTGGCTTTAGATTCTTATTTTTTGATATTTTACCGTGTGCTGCTTCTTAATAACAGAGTTTTGGTATCAGATGCCCAAAGTCTAAGGGGAGTTTTAATGAAAAAATCCAGTTGAGTACTTGGGTAAGGATGAGATTTTCAATACACCATATACCTCTTTTACATCACAGTTTTATTTCTTATCCTGAAACTAGTATCATATAAAAGATAGTGGTATCATTCTGTGACTCCTAAACAAGTTGGTTCATTATTTCCCAAATAAATAAATGACTTACGGGAAGTACCTACACTTAGCTAAAGAAAATAGGTGGTGAAAGCCAATATATGGCATAAGCAGTAGGCTTGTAGTGTTTGGGGATAAAGGAATTATTAGCCCTGTTAGTCTGGCTCCTGCTTCAAGGTGAAATGGTATTGAGGGGAATAGAGGAGAAGGCTACATCTCCTGCCTTCCTGCTCTCTTCTCATGTCTGCACTCTACTTCCGGCACTATTTACCTCAGGGAGTAAAGAATGCTTCGGAATTCTGCTGAATTCTGTGTTCTGTCATAAAGTCAGTAGGAATTGTCTTTTCCTTTGTTCTTCCTCACTTTAACTATTAAAGTGCCATTTTAGTTTGAGTTTCAGTTTTTATGCATGAGTCATAGCAGCATGGCAATGACTGTAATTTGTGGTCAGAAGCTTTTGCTGGGGAAGTGTACTTACTGGGAAAAGCTCATAAAGTAGTGAAAAAATGTATGTTTTTCACTACTTTATAGGAATAGGAAACCTAGAAATACCTAGAAGTGGTGGTGCAGTAGTTTATATGTACTAGTAATACTTCTTTGCATTATTTTATTTAGGATTTTAAATTGCTGAGAATGTACTGAGAAATCTAGTCCTTAGCACTGAAAGCCTTTGATAGCTCTGGTATTTTTCTTTTTGAAATAAAAACTTCCTCAGAGCAAAGTTAAATGCTTTATAAAGCTGATTGCAAAGTTACTGTTTGGGGTTGTGTGGGAGGTGGTATTTTGTTTGAGTTTTTTATTAATTTTACCAAATATATGAGTTTGTGTGTATTTGAACACAAATTAAAAAAACCCAGACAGACTCATGACAAAATCAGATCTTTATTGAAATGTTTTGCCTCCCTTAAGCATAGAGATTAAAAGTATCCATGTCATACTCTTGGGCTTAATGGCACATTCTATGCTGCAAACATTCTTTGAATTAAAGTTTGTTGGTAGATTCTTTCCATGTTATCATAGAATTGAAACAGAGAAGACATTTTTCCCACCAGTAATTAAAATAATAATCGTGTGTATGTTTAAGAATGCCTTCTTTATGAATATACAATATATTTTAATATAGAATATGTATTGAAATGTTATATATATGTGTATATATATCAAAAATAATTAATTTCATTATTTTTATACATTTATATAGCATAATACCAAATCAATTTTACCAATGTAATTTTAGGTTTTTTGATAAACAATGATACTTAAAAACTAGGAGCCTCTGCTGTTATAAATTCTTCTAACAAAATGCTTTTTTTTTCTTGGTAGAGAAAAATGAGAAAGGTAGCGTGAAAGCGGGCAATCTGAAGTACAAGGAAGAACCATCAAAACTGCTGTCTGGAAACAAATTTCAAGACCGTTATTTTGTGTTACGGGAAGGAAACCTGCTTCTTTATAAGGATATGAAGGTACAGCAGGCAAACTCTCCACCAAACTCTGAATTAAGCTTTCCTTTTTGTATGAAAAATAAAAGAAAGGCAAACAGATCAACATTTCTTATATTAAATGGCAACTTCTAGAGTCTGGGGTTGAAGTATAAGATTTTTGTCTTGCTGTTTCACAGGTGTGTTAGTAAAAGGAGTTTGTGTGTGTTTGTCATTTAGCTATTGTAGTTACACATTACTATAAGCTTTAAAAATTCAAAATATAACAATGTTTGGGTGTTTTGTGCTGCCACTAAATGATTTGAAAACCTCCTGTAGAGAGCTGTAGGAGAAGTAATATGGAACTTAAATGAGTGCAGGCTATTCTTTTCTTGTTATTTCACACAAAGCCCTTAAAAATTGCAAGCAACAGGGTTCTTACACCTACAAGTCTCATGATAGAAGAGATTATAGGAAACAATAACTCTCAATACACTGGCAAAATCTTTCCCTGCTTCCCAGCAACAGTTTTCAGATGTATTCTCAGTCCTCTAAAAACTAGTATTGATAATTAGGTTAGATATACCTCAGAGCTCCATAGAAGTGAATTTAGTCATGATTAATAGAAGGAAAGGTTCAGTTTTGAATATTTCATGGGAGTTTCTTAAAACTGTGGGTTTGAGTGTATGCAGCTTGTGTTTAAGTATAAAGCCAAATAGTATTTATCATGAACTATGTTTTCATTTTAGTTCCAATAATTTCTGGTTTAAAAAAAAACCACCCGAGTTTCAAGTGCTTTTATTTTTGCTGAATGCTGTTTTTTCCCATCCAACAAATATAGATGTACATTGTTGACCTTCATAAAGTACTTTTTTTAAGACATATCCCTTGCTCACTTAAGCTAATACACTGTGTCTTCTTGTGAAGCTGTCGATACAATCTTAATTAGAATGACCCCAGAATGTCAAAAATAGTGTCTTATAATTTAGTGCTAAAACTCAAATTGGCACAGATGTGAGAATAAATTAATATGCCCATAAAACCTTAATTAGTATCTTGGAAAGAATTTATGACAGGATTGTTGTACCACTTTATAATCTCCTTTTTTAGCCATTCTAATTTATAAAACATTGAATTCCCCAACTCAGGAGGCACTTTGAACACTTACTTTTAAATGGCTTTGCATTTGTTGTTTTTTCTTTTAAAAACGCAAATGGCAATACCATTTTGATCAAATAGTGTATATGAGTTTGTTTTACTTTCTTTTGAGAGATATTACTCATGAATAATCTTGGTTTAATTTTAGTCATACTTAGAAGTGAATAGTAGGAAAGCTTGACATTGCAGATGGAAAATTGTAGTTAATAAGACCACATGTACTAATTAATTTATAAATTCTCATTAACAGCAAATTAACTTTGTACATGCAGGTGGATGCATTCTGTTCAGTGTTTCTCTTGTTCAAGAGCAATTATCAAAAATGTTGAAAGTTTCCATGAATACTGTATGTTAAATTACTATACTGTGCTAATTGACTGAAATAATTTACCCCTTTAATGTTCTGTTGCTAAGAGATAAGCTCACAGACAGACAAATGGCTCCCTTAAGGTGCATTATTGTGAGAAGTATGCAGTTGTTTAACTTAATAGTATGTTCTGCAGGAGTATTTTGTCATCTGGGCAGTACCCTTCTTTTGAGCAGGAAATTACACAGGAGTACCAACCGTAAAACTGTTGTGTGGTTTGTTGTTTTAAGTTTTCTTAAATGTGTCTCTTTTTCTATACACTGGAGTGTTAGAAATTGAAAGCTGCAGAGTGGGAAATTGAGAATCCAGGGACAGTAAACACTAGGGAGTAGCTTTGTGTACTGGAATTATAAGATTTGTTAAGTTGTTTGGTGTATTTTTTTCTAAATTGAAAGCTGAAACACTTGACCTAAAAGTACTAAAGGAATGCTTTTGTGCTGTGTTAAATATTAGTTTTACTCTGTAGTAGTGTGCATGAGAACTTTATTGTTTCCTTTCAGCACTTCATCTTCCAGGCACATTCAGTCCTCATACACAGTGTGGGTATATGTCTGTTGTAGATTGACTAAAGATAGTTTGTTCAAGAAGCAGCAAGGAAGGAACCTCAGGAGATCTCTGGTCCAACTTCCTGTGCACAGCAGGGATAGCAGCCAAGGTCAGGATACGTTGTGTGGGGCTTTAATCAGTTAAGTTTCAAAAAACCCTGTGGACAAAGATTGCACAACCTTTCTGGGTAGCCTGTTGCAGTACCTGACTGTCCTCATGGGGGAAAGTTTGTCTGTCCTTAGATGGAGTCTTCACAATATGGAGAGCCTCACTGGGTCTGCTTGGTGACTTCCCTGTAGGTGCAGAGCGCCTGCTGTTAGGTCAGCTTCTCCTCACAGGGCAAGTGCTCCAGCCCCCAGCTGGCTTGGTGGTCCCCTGCTGAACCCTCTCCAGATTATTGATTCTCTTTTTTCTCTCGAGGGCTCAAAAGATGCAGTCACACAAGTAATGAGGAGAGGAAGAGAATCACTCTCCTCCACCTACTCATTGTG
This sequence comes from Struthidea cinerea, assembly GCA_013397865.1. Taxonomy (NCBI): domain Eukaryota; kingdom Metazoa; phylum Chordata; class Aves; order Passeriformes; family Corcoracidae; genus Struthidea; species Struthidea cinerea. The sequence continues at coordinate 195,699 of VZTI01005236.1, read as the reverse complement.
CTTCTGGTAACTCAGAAAACGAGACAGCTTTGCTGTCAGGATACACTGCTAGTTTATGCCCAGCTTGGCACCTACCAGCATGCTCAGGTCCCTGTCAGCAGAATTGACTCCTGCTCTGTGTCAGTGAAGGGTTTTTTTCCTTCACCTGTGCAAGAGTTGTATATATATCATTAAATTTCATGAGATTCCTGTTGTCCCATTTCTTTGTCCTGTATAGGTTCCTCTGAAAGTCCCAGTACTGTGTCCTCCAGAAACCAGGTGGATTCCTTCTGTCTCAATGGGCTGCCCTTTCTGAAAATACCAGGAAGAACAAAGCCCTGCCCTCCCCATCCCCTGTCCCATAATAGTCAGGATGTTATCCAGAGACTTCTGTGGGTTGTTCCAAGACTTCATTCGCTTTTTTTTCATCCTGATTTAGCGGCCCCAGTGGCCTAATGGATGAGGCACTGGCTAAACTAAGGATTGTGGGCTTGAGTCAGTCAGCACAGCTTCACCAAGGGCAAGTCTTGCCTGGCCAACTTAGTGGCCTTCTATGATGAATTGACTATGTCAGTGGACAAGGGGAGAGCTGCAGCTGCCATTTACCTGAAATTCTGTAAAACCTTTGACATGGTCCCCCCCAATATTCTTTTCTCTAAATTGGAGATGGATGGAATTGATGAGTGGACTGTTAGATGGATAAGAAAGTAGTTGAATGGTCACATCCAGAGGGTAGTGGTCAACAGCTCAGAGTCCTGATGAAGATCAGTGACAAGTGGTGTCCCTCAGAGGTTCTTACTGGGACTAGTGCTACTAATAATATTTATTAATGACAGAAAAAGGGATTGAGTGTACCTTCAGCAAATTTGCAGATGACACCAAGCTTAGTAGTGTGGTTGACACACCTGGGGGACAGGATGCCATCCAGAAGGGCCTGGACAAGCCCTAAAAGTGGGTCCATGGGAATCTCAGAAAGTTTAACAAGATTAAGTTCAAGGTGCTGCACCACCTCAGTTGGGCCAACTCATGATATCAACATGGCTTGTTCATCCAAGGCTGGGGGATGAACAGGTCAAGGACAACCCTGCCAAGAAGGACTTGGGGGTTCTAGTGGGTGAGAGGCTGGACATGACCCAGCCATGTGCACCCAGCCATGTGCACTCACAGCCCAGAAAGCCAAACTTGTCCTGGGCTGCATCCAGAGCACCGTGGGCAGCAGGTGAGGGAGGGGATTCTGCCCCTCTGCTCTGCTCTGGTGAGACCCCACCTGGACCCTGCATCCAGCTCTGGGGTCCCAGCACAGGAAGGACATGGACCTGTTGGAGCGAGTCCAAGGGAGTCCACCAAGATGATTAGAGGGATGGAACACCTCATCTATGAAGGAAGGCTGAGAGAACTGGATTTGTTCAGCCTGGAAAAGAGAAGGCTTAGGGAAAACCTGTTTGTGGCCTTTTAGTACCTGAAAGGAGCCTACAAGAAAGCTGGAGAGCGTGTAGCAACAGGACAACAGGGAATGCCTTCAAACTGAGAGTAGGTTTAGATGGGATATTAGGAAAAATTTCTTTACTTTGAGGGTGCTGAGGCACTTGAACAGGTTACCCAGAGAATCCGTGGATGCCCCATCCCTGGAAGTGTTCAAGGCCAGGCTGGATGGGGCTCTCAGCAACCTGGTCTAGTAAAAGGTGTTCCTGTCCATGGCAGGGAGGTTGGAACTAGATAATCTTTTAAGTCCCTTCTAACCCAAACCGTTCTATGATCTGAAGAAAATTCTCAGCATTCCATAGAAGAGGTTCTTTAACAGAGGGCAATCCCACTTCCTACCTTCCTTGCCTCTCTTGAAGAGTTTGTGTTCATATATAGCACCACGTCTTCATTATTCTAATTGTGTTACAGTTTTATAATTTCATGTGAACCTTAAGTTCTTATTCAGTCTGTTTCCAGTAATAGTGATTGGTACACTTTGTTAATGGAAAAGAAAGAGACAAAATAATTTAATGATCTGCTAGAAAAGAGGGGTGCACTCCATGAAAGAAACTGAGCTGTGAAGTCAGTCATGTGGCATTTTCTCTTTGGCACATTCCTGATAAAATAATTAAATCTTACTTTATTTGCAGGCTAGCAAACCTGAAAAAGTGTTGCCTGTCAATTCTCTGAAGCTTTATCTTGGAGTGAGAAAGAAAATGAAGCCACCAACAAAGTAAGAATAGAAAAGAAAATAAATGCAATGTAAAAAGTATTGTAGTATCATCAAAAACGGGTAGCATAGAACATGGTGGAACAAGGAAAAGTCAAGAAACCAATAGCAGTTTGCTGAATTAAATTATCCCCTGTAATATTATTTGTTCTGTTCCTATACCTGTTTTCATGTTCCATGTTAACTAATCTGTGCTAGGAAATTACTTTATTGATTGGCTTTCCGTAATCTAAAGTGCATTTATTATCTCTTGTGGATATGTTCGCTCCTAGCTCACTTAGTTTTGTGGTATATGTCCTGCATGTCATTGGTGGACACACTTTCCTTGCACCAAGTAAAAAGAGAGAAGAGAAAACCAACTAGTCATGGCCCTTAGTGGCAGTTCCTGTTGTTCAGCAGAGGATTTTCCTTTTTCAGGATCTTTGTTATTTTGATGTTTCTGCTAGCTGAAGACTACAGTGCCCTTTACAAACATCAGTGACTATCTTTCAGGAAAAGAGCAGTGAAAAATGACACCTGTTATTCTCAGATGTTTCCAGTTCTTGTTCAGTCAAAGCTTTGAGATACTGAGACAATGCACATAGGATCTTATCCCAGAGGGAGTCTAGGTTGGCTGTAGCCTTTAAACAGATCTGCTTGAACTTTTCCTTTACAGTTGCCAAATCAAAACACCCCAAAAAGGTCTGTGAATTTCAAAGCTTAGCCATGTTAAAAAAAAATGTTGGTGGCTTTTTTGGGTGGTTTTTTGTTGGTTTTTTTTTTTTTTTCAAGTGCAGAATGAGTAGGAGATTAGTCCAAAATAGGAGTAAAGAGAGAATGTAAATGAGTCTTCGCAGTTTTTTTTTTTTCTACCTTGAGGTTTCTTTTTAGTCTACTTTCAGAAGCAGAGCTTACCAAGTTTCTTCTGGATCTCCAGAAGTGTCTGTTTCACCTCAGAGGCTTCATTGTGCACCCACTCCTGTTTTGTTTCCCTTGCAATTATTAAATCATGTGATTCCTTTTGTTTATAGTACAAGCATAACTCTCCTCTCTATGACTTCCACACTGTAGTGGACTCTTTACCAGGCAGTTTTATTTCCAGCACCTTTTAGAAAGCACAGCCACAGCACAAATGATGCAAGCCATCATCTGCAGTGCTTTGCTATAACCCTTTGTCTAGAACAGAAAGTTTATTACCTGTGAATCAGTTGTGAGAAAATGAGCAAAATCCATCCTCAAACCCACAACTTTATTCTGGATTTGCAGTACACGTTTAGACTTTGCAACTTAATTTTATTTTTTTCAGATTAAAAGGACTATATAAATGTAATTAATCTCCGCGGTTTGAGGAATATGTCCCCATCTTGAGTTTATGGCACTAATTTTTGAAAATCTTCTTTCTTTCAGCTGGGGACTTGCAGTATTTTCTGAAAAGCACCAGTGGTAGGTAAACATGAAACACATGCTTGGTTTAACTTCACTGTCTAATATTTGTTGAAATATTCAATTGCAAAACAAGATTGTTTGAAAACTTATAGGCATTATTTTGCTTGCATGTTGAATTTTATTTTTGTGTTTTTAAGTGAAGAAACTTTTGTAATTGATGTGTTTGGTTCATCTTTTGGGTTTAGGAGTCTGGCTTACTTCTGTGCCCAGAAAACAAACAATAGTCATAAAGTTAGAATGGTAGATTTTAATCCTATGCACATGCTTAAAATGAAGCACAGGCATTGTCTTCAAAGTAGGTAAAGTGATAATCTGAAGTATTTATATATGCCTATTTTTTCTGGGAGTGTTAATAATAGATATAGACAGTGTGAATGAATGTAAGCACTATTTGAAGTAGTTTAGAAGGTTATTCTTTGATATGTTTAACTGTAACAGGAGTCTCCATTGTTTTTCGTATTAATTATGTATTGTGTTCTAGGTATATATGTTGTGATGGACAAGATGTGCAGATGGAGTGGATGATCAGCATTTTTATGGCACAGGTACTAATCTAATCAAAAAACGTAACTTATTCTGCTATTATGAAAATCCCATTAAATATGTGTATGTTATATATAAGGTTCATTGCCAAAGTTTCTGGAATATTTCATGCACTAAAAATGCCAAAAGATGGGTCTTAGTCCATGAAGATTATGAGTGCTTTGAGAGCGAGTGAGAAGAACATTACGTTCTGGCATCATCTCCCCACCCCACCCAGCTGTATCGTAGCAGACAGCTCTTTTGGGTGAAATTCTGGCCATTGACCTAAAGGGTGTGTCTGTGTGCCACAATACCTGAGTGCTATTGCTCTGCTCACTAGTTTGGATGCTGCTAAAGTAGTCATGAAAGAAGGGTGTCATGTTTAAAAGCATGGTGGTGTGAACTAGCCCTCTTGAATAGCTGTGCCAATATGGCTTTGTTTGTCTGGTATCCATGTTAGCTTAGTTAACACTGACAATTCTTTGTGTTGGGTAGGCTTTATCCTAAATTAAGTGCTATTCTGCTTGCTATGGGGTTGTAGGGAGGGTATATGTTTGAGTGACATATAACACATTCTTGGAAATGGAGTTTAATATTTACACAGGAGAAGTGGAAGTAAGCGAGATGGGAAGAATTCAGACTGACAGGAGACTGGAACATAGTTTAAGGTTTTAACAGGATTTTGTATCTGTGTCAGATTTTTCTTGTCTTTCCCATGATGTTCAAGGAGCTTTGCAGGATATCACTGTGAATAAACATTGCTAGATTTATGATTACCTGGGAGCTTTGAGTTGCATAACATTGGCTGAGCACAAGACTGTTGAAATACAGACTTCTTAGAGGCTTTCTAAAACGGAATCTGACTTTCATAGATAGTAGTGCTAGAAGTATAATGCATGCCTTGAAAGTAAGACTTCCAAATTCTCATCTTATTCAGCTCCCCTAACTGAAGTAACTATTGTTGTTTCTATGGAAACAGCTGGCATACATCTCATGGGCATAACATGAGCAGTGTCACAGCAAATAGGCTCAGAGGTTATTGATATAGGAAACCTAGAAGTAACTCATGCGAGCTTGGTAATGGTTGAAGTCCTTTTGACATAAAATCACAGTAAAGGACAGTCTGTTAGAATTCTGGTCAGACAGATGTAGAACGCTCCTTTGACAATATAGATAAAAAACTGGGAGCTGTTGCTCAATGTCCAGGATAATTTTTTCTAACAGAAAAAAAAAATCATGTGCATTAAAAAAAAATTGCTATTCATACCATTGAATTCATACCATTATTTTTAAAACTTTATTCCAGTGAATGAACAGTGCAATGAATTAGCAGTACTACATTGAAAGGGCTTTTGATTTGGCTTGTTTTTTTGTGGAAATTGTTGATTATTTCTTTTTACCGGCATTCTGTACATCAGTAAAGTTGTCAGTCTATAAACTACATGAGAAATGATGTGCTAATGATGCAGATTTAGTGTATTGTTCTTATTGCAACCTACTACATTGTTACAGAGAAAATCTCCTTAAGAATGCAATGCCTCATATTGGTAAAACTTTCTAAAATATCTCTAAATTTGTATCATACAGCAGCAGACAATTATTACCACATTATCCCATTTCTAAACCAGAAAACTGTAAATGTCAACTGAGGTTATTTCTAGTTAGAATTTTCAAGTTGAGACCATCTTTAGAGAAGTCAGCTTGGTATTTTACCTTATATGTTGTCGCTGTATTTGGACGTATGTTAGAGAGACTGCAGGCAGCACATTTTCTTTGTCAGTGGAATAACTTCGATTGGAAATTGAAAAATACTGTAAAATCAGTTTTGAAGTATTTAAACATTGACATTTAATGATTTTGTGCAATTAAGAGGGACATCAACCAATATTACTGTGCTCCTCAGTGCTTGAACAGAGTAGTTTTATTAGTAATTAATATCAGTGAGATAGTAGTGCTATTGTTATTTTTTTCCTGTTTTCTGATAATGCTTTTTCCTGTAGTATAAGTAGTGCGGAGTATATAAATAGCAAAGTGTAGGTACCGCTGTAATCTAGTGACAAGAGTACTTTTGACACAGGCAATCAAGTTAACCCAGAGGTTATTAATCTTCTGTTCCAAGCTGGTAAATACTAAGTGTTTGAAGCAGGACCAATGTTTCTTTCAAGTTCTATGCTAAACCATCCTGAAAAGCATGGCTGAAACTTGATTCCTGAATTCTGTAATAGTTCTATATGAAATCTCTTAAGAGCATGCGTAACATACAGTTGGAAGTAATTAATTGGTGTGAAGATGGACACAATAGTATTCTTCCAGTTTCCTTGCCTTTGATCGGCTGGAGGCACATTTATACTACCATGAGGTGCAGTTGAACAGAGGGGTCAAAACTATGAATTAATACATTTTTTATGTGGCCTAATACGTTGCTGGTATTTCTGATATACTTTCTCAGAGTTCTATTTTAAGAAATGTTACAGGCACAGAAGGGAAATCAGGCTGCTTAACTGACAGGGATGGTTTCCTTAGGCTTGCTGGGAACTAAGGCAGACAAGTTTTCTTCAGAAGCTGATTAAAGTTTCTCCATCGCTTTCTGGATTGTGTTTGTTTGTTGTGTCTTGATCCACAATGAACTGATTTTGGTGGGCAAGAGCTGCTCTTTCAAATAATACCTTCTCATTTCATTGGAAGAAAACGTTTTTAATGGTCACTGGAGAGAGCTCTTATCACAGACTTTTGCGTCACCCTCATCAGCACCTTGTGTGAAAATTTTTTACTCCATCAAGATGTGAGTCTATAAAATATTTTTTCTAAATTTGGAACTGGGGCTTCCAATTTTTATTCTGCCATCACGGCTTTTTAGTGGTAATGCTGCTTTTACTTGCAGACCACCTGCAAGTATGATCACAGCTCCACAACTGTATTTTTAAATACAGTCTTGAAGAGACTGCTTCATGGATTTGCAGTCCTGGCTTGCCAGTTTCCTGCCAAGTTGTGCTGATTTAGCTGTAGGCCTTGGACATCCTATGTGATTCACAGAATCTCACGTTGATGATTTTTCAGTAAAATAGTCTTATTATACATTGTTCTCAAATCTGTCTTTCTGGTTTCCATTAACATTACCTGAAGACTGTGAGCTTATGTGCTCAAATATGAAATATTTAGTAAGTAATTTGTGGTTTTTTACTTCCCTTCTCTTCCCAGTCTTGTTTTTCACTCAGAGTGAAACTTCACATTTCAGCCCAAGACTGACCTATTTCAGTCGAGCTAAAGCAAAGACTACTATTGAAACCAGATCTGCATGTTTGTAGATTGCATTTTGGATAATGCATGTTGGGATCATAGGTTAAACAATTATTTTGTCTAAATTATTAATATAATTTTTCACAAAATCGCAGAATCAATTAGTTTGGAAAGGATCTTTAAGATCATCGAGTTTAAACCCATGACCTAACACCACCTTGTCAACCAGACCATGGCACTGAGTGCGGCATGTAGTCTTTTTTTAATCACCTCCAGGGATGGTGACTGGTGACATTCCAATGTCTAATCAACCTTTTTGGGAAGAAACTCTTCCTAATATCCAACCTAAACCTTCCCTGGTGCAGTTTAAGACTTTTTCCTCTCATCGGGTCTCTGGTTGCCTGGGAGAAGAAGCCCATCCCCGCGTGGCTGCACTCTCCTTTCAGGCAGTTGTGCGGACCAATCTGTTCCCCTCTGAGCCTCCTTTTCTCCAGGCTAAACAACCCCAGCTCCCTTAGCCACTCCTCATAGGGCTTGTGCTCCAGACCCTTCACCAGCTCCATTGCCCTTCTCTGGACATGCTCCAGCACCTCAATGTCTTTCTTAAAGTGAGGGGCCCAAAACTGGGCCCAGAACTTGAAATGTGGCCTCATCCGTGCCAGGTACAGGGGGACGATCCCTGCCCTGGTCCTGCTGGCCACACTGTTTCTGACACAGGCCGGGTGCCATTGGCCTTCTTGGCCACCTGGGCACAGCTGGCTCATGTTCAGCAGCTGTGGACCAGCACCCCCAGGCACTTTTCCACTGGGCCACATTCGAGTCACTCTGCCCCAGCCTGTAGCACTGCCTGGGCTTGTTGTGGCCCAAGTGCAGGACCCTGCACTTTGGTCTTGAACCTCAACAAGAAACACATTTTGAAACACTTGCATGTTGGGGTAATTTTATCTTATTTCAGAAATTTTATTTGAGACTCCTGAAAGCATGCTTCTGTGGAATTTTGAAATTGTGAAACAAGTCAATGTGTATGTCGCATTTGATGATATTTTCTATTTTTTGAAGATAATTAGAATAATATTAAGGAAGGAAGATGTTTGACACATGACAATTATGTAGAGACATTTTGGTTCTGTTCGCTCAACATTGTGCAGCACTTGTGAAATATTAACATAATTATAAGCATCATAAAGTTTCCCCTTTCTCCCACAACAGGAGGGCATGGTGGTGTGCAGTATATAGCTTTTTCCAAGGGAGTTTTACATACCAAAGAATTTTGTGTATTTATGAAATTCCACACCAAAAATAAGGAATAATTTTGTTCTTCAGCATGCAGATATATGGCCACCTGCTGGAAAAGCAAGAAAACAGTCCATAACTAAAAGTCCAAAGATCCGAGGCTTACCACTAATTCCCATTCATCAGGAGAAGAACACTTGTAAATTCAGAGGGAATACAGAAGTAAGTGGGGTTTAAACTTGATGTAGAACTTCTAACCAAATGTTGTAATATTAAGTATTCCAATAATAATGAAGTCCCTAGAGCTGGATAAATATAAAATGTAGATGCTCTTATTATCAATGTCTCTTCTAATATCTTGTCATTAAAGGAACATTTAGAACAATTAATGTAAAAAAGCTATTGTAGTCTCAACTTATGTAACCTCTCTGGCTGTTCAGTAAATCATAATGGGCTTTTATTTGTGCTTGGATTTTTTGTTCAGTAGAGATTGTTCATTAGGAATAAATAAGACTTTTAGCTGGAAATATTGTGCACATTATTACAGTGCACTTTATGACAGGTTTTTTAAGTAAGATCCTTGAAAACTGTCCTGCATGCATATCTTACATATCTTTTCTTCTGTCTAAAAGAACTGCACTGTTATAGTTATCTACTCTGTGAATATAATGGAAAAGCTCAGATGGAACTAACTTTGATACATTCAAGTTGTACTATAATTAGTCTCAAAGAAGAATAAGAGGCTTCAGTTACAACTCTTTGAATATACTGAGCCTTGTTACTACATTACGTGCACTAGTGATATATCTGAACCTTATATTAGCTTGAGATTACTTCCTGGTATCCACATAGAGATACTGATGCCTATGGGAAGAACTTACTTGCCTTACTTCCAGCTGAGATGAAGCAGCAGAGGCACTGTTCTACTTGAGAATAGTAGTGGTAACTAGCCTGACTGCAGCAGTGAGTAACTGTTGAAACAACAGCTTGGTCCTTTGACTGCAGCAGTATTATTTCTTGCACATTTTAGAACATTTTGAAGGGAGGTAGTTAATATGGGATGCGTTATCACCACTAACAGAGATGGTGGTTCAGGTACAGAGTGGTAAAGTTGACTTGTTTCCATAGTAAACCAAAAGCAAAAGGCAGGCATAGGGCTTTATGGAAAACACAACTCCATCTTGTGTTACACTTTCTTCCAGAAAGAATTTCTGCTCTGCCTAACTACAAGAGTATAATACCATGTGAATATAAGTGTTTTGTAATTTGTTTACAAACTTTTATATTTTGTTTAATTTGTCCTTTTTAACCTTCTCTCAAAAAGTATTTTTGCAATTTTTTATAAGTTCTTTCTGATGCTTGTATTTTCAAACTTCTTTGATGAAAGTTAATCATAGGTCTTGTCAGTCAAAAAACTTCATAACCCTTAGGAGTGCCTTTTACCTGTTCTTTGTGCAAGTACAGTTGAAACCTCTAGCACATTCTTTGAGATGGGTACAAATTGAGACATTCTAGGATAAAGGCTTTATTGGATTTTGAGCTTCATGATTAAACATCCTTAATGCCTTATAGTACTGGATGTATTTTTTTTTTTTTAATGGATAATTTGCTTCATTAGGGAGGACTCTAAAGTTTTGTACACTGCAACTTTGAGGAAGTCTGCATTTAAACTTAAAAGCAGAAATCCACAGTCTTCATTATTTATGCCATGACTAAATCCAGTGAATTTTTATGCAAAAGGTATTTGCATACTTTAGGAAGGTTAACACAAAAATGTATGATGAAAAATAAAAACTAATGCTTTCTTTACATGGAAAGCTAAAACTGGAATGAGCAGTAAAATAGTGGTAGAAAATATATATATGACACAGTTTATTAAGAAGAAATATTATGCCCCAGTGGAGTCAGTTAAAAAAAAGATATACCATTGGGAGACCACACCTTCAGTCTTTCCATGAATTTGAGTACTCCAACATGCAATAATATCTCCATTTTAAAGCATTAGAAAGTAGTAACAGGAACAAGCATTTTCTGAAAGATGCTGGTTTATGGGAAATGGAGGTCTGTTTACAGATCAATGTGTAAACTTGTAGTAGAAATGGGATCAATTTGTACAGGCAGGAAAAGAGACTGAAAGTTTTCCAAACAGTGAAAAAAGTTATGTCCTCATGAGAGGAAGATGAGTGGGGGAAAAAAACCCCAAACCACTAAAAGCTCAAAGATACCCAGACACTGAGTTTAATATTAATATTTTTTGCTAAAAAGGCTATATTGAATGTCTGATTTTTCCCCATTATTGGAAGCAATTTTATTGTGGATTAACAAGATAAATGTGTAATACCAAAGGTTTGAAAGACTCAATAACTAAGAATCCAAATAATAAATAGATCCAAAACATTTTGGTTATTTCTACACCACTTGTTGTATATGTGGCTATTTAAAATATGCATATTTCTCATATAGAATTATTTAATTGAAATAGAAATATATTGCTGTGTATCTGCAGGAAGTATTTGATGTTATTTCAAAATATGAGAAGACTGAGGATTGAGGAAAAACCTTTTCTTTCAAACAGGGTCAAATACCATACCGACTTAAAATAGGTCATACAAGAAAGGCCAACAAGAAGGACCAATCCATTCTATAATTCTGTGTATCTAAACTATCTCCTTCCTAGTGTTTGAGTAGTTTTTCATGTTTGTGTTCACATATAGGAGGTACTAATATTCCAAGGAACAAGTTACTTAGATGCTGTGGATAAATAACTCCATAAAAAATGCAGTCAAGCTGAACAAGTTCCACAGAGGAAATACAAAAAGAACCAAAGTTTCCCTCAGCTTTCTCTACCTTCTGGTAGTCAAAAAAGATGCCACACATGAAAGAAGAATTCCAGGACCTAATTTTCTTTTAGAACTATCAGACTTTTCCACAAAAGGAATGTTCTAGCTACTGCCACACCAACCGAGCAGCCAGAATACAATAATTCAAATTTAGTTGCAGCATCTGATTTACCTTTTATTTTTTACAGCTTAAGAACTTAAAAACAGCCCACCAATATGCAATTCGAAAGAGCAGCTAGTCTTTATAATTTATGTTACTATTTAACAGCTGCTGAAAATGTTTATGTAATTATTTTAAATTATCTTTCATATATTCATGTTGATCAGTCACTACATTATCAAAGTTGCAGTATACACAGTCGTATTCATTGCATCAAGCAATTCTGAGTCTTTGAGAGTATATGGACCTGCTGTAAAACATTAAAATTTAGTCTGCTGTGGTAGAATGAAAAATCAAATTGTGATTATTTGAAAAAAAGTCTTCATTGTCATGGTGCATGATTTATGTAAATTTCAGAAGTATCACTAATTGAGAAATTCCTCACTAAAAATGCTTGCTAAATGATAATTGCACAATTGTGGTAATTTAAAACTGACTTTGCTGTCTCAGCTCTTGAGTAAAAATTAATTATTTTTCTGTAGAACTTATGTGAAACTAATGACCAAAAATTGCAATCTAATTATTTTTTAATATGGTGTGAGTGAACTTATTTCTCTTTGCTTGTTTGGTAAGAATATAGAACTACAAACTGGAAAATCAAGATTTGGTGAACATCGTGATAATGAACTTCTGGAAGAAAGAAAAAACTTGAAAGAAAAAGCATCTATTGTGGCACAGTGTTTGGAAAGAAGGGAGGAGAAAGTGCGAAATCATGCAAAAACACATCGAAACTTGATTTCTGAGGATAACGCAGGCTCAGGGATGACTGAACTACACCAAACACCGCATAAGACACTGAAGAAAAATAAAAACAAAACAAACAAAACTACTTTGGAATTAGATAGCAAATTGCCGTCAAATGTGATTCAGGAACTAAATACAGTGCTACAGAAGAACAGAGCATTTCATGAAACCTCCAGCTGATTTCCTGAGTCTGAAGTGTAACATTTACATATATATATATTCTTGTGTTATATACATTTTTTATATATATATATATATATATATGTTTGTGTGTGTGTATTTTCTGTCCAAAAGTAGTCTGTTTTGATGTGTGTAGTTTGCACAGTGCAGAGGAAATATGTTTGTTTATATGCAGCTACTGATTTTGTGTATGTGTATGCCCCATGTTATAATTTAAGACTGAACTGGGAGAACTGGTTATGTAAAACTCCTGAAGTTTGGAAGGTTTTCTGTGCAGTGCAAGGACACCAGGGTTTTGTCAATTTTTTTGTTGTTATTTGTTTCAGATTTTGTTTGATATAGGGATTCTAAGAACTGTCAAAAGCTTTTGCTCTGTTCTTACTCTGTACCACCTTGTAAATACTGGAGAGATATCTTTGAAAGACAAGATATACTCTGAAATTCATACTATTGGCCTGCAATATTTTTAATTGTCTAACACTGTAAAAATTAGTAACATCTGATTTGAAATTGATTTTGGTTGGGTTGTTTGTTTGTTTGTTTTTATTTGTGGTTTTGTTTTGTTTTTATTTAAGGAGAAAATTAGTATTTGCTTCCATAAAATTGTCCGCTGACAAGGCATCATGTGAAAGAATCAAAAGGGAGAGAAATGTAGTAGGTGAGACAATGTATTAATTCTTGTGTCTTGAAACTGTGTCTCTATGGTGTACATCTGATTGACATCTAAGTAGTGAGACTGTTGAGGAGTACAAAAAGAAGTCTTCAAAGCAACATCTAATTTTAAAGGGTACATGAATTGGAAGAACATCATCATCTCTGTGCTCAATGGGCTGTTTTCTAAACAGGCCTGCCTTAGCACAGGGTGACAAAGGCAGGCTTTTCTATTGCTGTTTTCATAGAGCTTGCTTGGTGCTAACAAAGTTGCTGACGTCCCATGAATATTTAGTATTTAAATGAGAAATTAATTCCTTTAAGAAAAAATGGTCCTCACACAAACAAATCAGAATGGTGCCAACACACTCAGTTAAGAAGTGCCAAATCCTAAATGGGGGGAAGAGATTTACCCCTCTCTTTACCATGAGGACAAAGATGAATAGTATTCTGTTTGCAGGGACAGGAAATGCCTGTGCTACAACTGTAGCACTGCTCTTCTGACTGTGAGGACAGGTCCCAGTGCTGCAGAACAGCCTCACTTCCTGCCTTCTGAGTATGTAGGTACCAGTTCCTGAAGATATGTGATGTATAACAGTATGGCTACTTTGATTTTTAGGCCCAGAGTTCCCTAAATTTAAAAATCAGCATTGCTCTTCAAAAAAAAACCTATTCAAGGAATGAAATTATTTTTATTTGTTTTTTAGATCTTATCACTTATGCCTTGGGATTGCTGCCTTCTTATCTCATGGCATATCCATTTTTACTTTGTTCCATAACAGCTGGATGGGCAAAAGGCACTGCTGTGCTGAGGCTGTTTCCAGGTGTTGTAGATGCTGTCTGGTTGAGCAGCAGGACCAACAGACGAGAGCACTAATGAGCTCACATGGCACCTTTGCTTCAAGGGAGGCATTAATAAGAGCATCTGCTTGTTTTTGCTGCTGTCCCTTTTGTGGTCTGACTAGCCAACACTGCCACAGATTTTCACCAGCCTTTTAAGAGCTTACTGATGCCTTTAGTGTTTGATTGAAATTGGCCAGATCTCCTAAGGTAGAAGAGAGGTAGCACAGAAGCAGTATGCTCACTTATTCCCTCTTCTATTTTTGGTAGTCACAGGTGCCGTAACATTTCTCACATCATTTACTTCTATTCTTGATTGCATTGAGCAGCTTAATTGGAAAAATAGTTTGTTTGATTGAAGAAATTAGGCAAGTGACTCAAATAATGTATCTCACAACTCTGCTAGGAAGTACAGAGAAAAGGAGATCAAACTCAAATAATTTATAGTTGTATTTATTATTCTGGAATGTAGCACTGACAAAGCAAGTCTAGTCTTTCAGACTTTGCACTTACCTTATTTGACCAGTTGTTAAAACTGAAAAACGTTTGTAGATTTTAATTTTCCCAGTGCACTATTGACTGTTTTGCTACCTTCACTTTGTAATTGAGCCCCTTCTATTAACTGAGGCCCTGTCTCAAGAAAGCATATCAGCCTGAACTTAAATTGTATTGATTAAAGCTGGTGCTTAATGTTAATAAACACATTCTTAAATGCTGATTTGAATTGGGGCCTGATGCCAGCAGGAGAAATTACTTGATCTTCTGTCAGGTTGGACCTGAATGTACTATTTGCAGTTGTACTTTTATTTGCAGATATTTCTCAGTATTGAGTTATGGTTCCTATATTGTTTATCCTTTATTGGGTCCTTAAAAATGACATTCACTTCACTGCTGAAAGCCTCATGCATCATTTGAGCCACTACACTAATGGAATAAATGGAGCAGTGGAAGGGTTTTGTGCATTGAAGTGAATATCCATGAAGAAAATGCTTGGTGTATTTTTATTGGTTCTAAGGACTACAGAAACACTTGTTCTATTTCAAAACCATATCACAGATAAATTATCTGTATAACTGCTGCTAACAGGCCATAAAAATCAAGATGATGTTTAATAAAATATGTTTAAATTTGGGGTTGTACGTATACATACACAAACACATGTGCATATATTTATGTGCACGTTCACAGAGGCACACTCAATGGTGACAGTGTTAACACAAGTAACCCTTATTTGGGGAAGTAGAAATTAAATTTACAATTAATTATTTTAAATAGGTATCAAAGTTTTGGACTGATCATCCGATGCATTATTGTTGCACTACACGTTTGAGACTGTTCTAAGACCTGCAGAATAAATGTGGTTTGTTGCAATATCTTAATGGCTGCTGATCTTTTGTTCCTGTGCCGTGTTGAGGACTGGTAAACTGTAATTTTTAGGGCACTGTAATTATTTGAATAAATGCTATTTCTCAGAACCAGGTGATGGATTTTTTCAGGAAAAAAAATCAGTAAGAATTTAAAAAAAAAATTCTGTCTGCCCATATGAAAGCTGTTGAATAACCTGGTAAGAGCTTACTTTCTCATCTGCAAAATGAAGTTAAATGGGAGACCAGTATTTTATGTATGGGCCTATAACCGTGAGAAGACTAAGATTAATATCTTAATAAAGCATAGTAAATCTCAGGTTCATCATTACCTTGTTACACTTCTGCAGCCATGATAGGTAGGTGTAAAGATGACATGTGACCAGTGTTTATATTGTTTAACATAATGCCTGTTTTCTGTTTGTGTGTGGTTTTTTCACGTTTATTAGGATGGATGAGGGAAACAATGAAAATCCAAAAGGAAATACAAACTAGATTCTTTGTTTTCTTTTTCTTTACTTGAGCTGGATATTGTCTGCTACTTTAGAATTTTCTTCGAAACAGATCTCTTTCTGAGGTACTATTTTGGGATGCCAGTTCAAAAGAGCAGTTTGACTAATAGGTTTTGTGCCTCAGCAGAGACTGCTTTAGTGTGGAGTCGATTTCACCAGCTGAAATCTACAGAGTGTGTTCATGCAGACCTTACCTTTACTGTGAGTCGGGTTGAGATGCAATTTTTGCATTAAAAGGTTTTGCAAGTGTTATCCAATAATCTGTCCAGTGGGGAAAGGATATCCCCAAAGATTTCTTCAGTTAATGGGGAAGGCTTGGCCATATGGTTGATTCTTGTTTCTTCCTTGGGAAGAGCCCTGGGCTGTTCTGCCTGAGGCAAGTTGTTAGGGTGCCTCCAGCTCTGTCTGCCAGAGGCACCCCTGGGGTGCCTTTTGCTGTCATGTATTGGGGTAGTTTTAGACTGCTCTGGAGATGCAGGTTTATCTGAGGGTAAAAGTTACAGGAATTTTATCTCACTACTATGATTTTTCTCTCCCCTGATACAGTGCTGGCACAGTTTGTGTTCCTACGAGTGCTGCCAGGTTACCACCACCTCCACAGCTCAAATTCTAGATTAAGAAGTCTAAGAAAAAAATTACGTCCTCTGCTGGGGATGGGGGTGGTGCCTGCAGGAGTAAGGAAGTAAGGCAAACTGTCACTGGCTGTGACACTTTGTTACAGGCCTACCCTGTTATATCAACTCTGATTTTTGTATCCTATTTTCCAGTGCAGTCTGTTTCAGTGGGAGAGTCAGCTATTAGACTTTGCTCAAATCTGAACTAGAACAGCTTCAATTTTGCTTGAGTCCAAATGGAAACTAAATCTATATATATATATATTTTAAAAAAAGTGCTGACTCAAGTCCCTGTTTTGAGCTCTAAAAAAATTCTTTTGATTTGTGCTACTTAAGAGAAATTGTTCTTCCAGTAAGTTGCATTGGGAAGCCTGAACTATGTATGTGTGGGGTAGAAACTGACTACCTTGATGGACAGATGGAATGCATTCCAAGTTGAATTGTTTGCAAAAATATGTACTAACTTGCAAAACTGAGCCTATTGTGGCAAGGTTGCCTGGGAAGATTCAGAATTCTTCGATGCAGTATTCCTGCTTCTGAACCACTGGAGAGATTATCTGTGCTGTCAAAAAATGAAGTATTTGTCAAACTCAGTGTTTCTTGAGACTACTGTTCTATATAAAAAGGCAGAAAGCCTCACAAAGTTTTTTCAATGGTTCACAGTCAGTTTGGAGATTGCACTGCTTTGCTTGTGGCTCCACTGAAAATGGGATCCATCTGCACCTCAGTTAAGGGGAAAAACAGTCCTGCTATTTTAGCTCGTACCACTGCTGTGGCTTAATGGTCTAGTTATTGTCTTCGCTGAAATGTCTTTGAGTATATTCCTGTTATGCTTTGCCACTCATCTTTCACTAGAAATTCATGATGGTCTGTGGTAGTGATGAGAAAGAAGGATGCGGTTGTTAATACCACAGCTGCAGTAGACAACTGTATCTTCCTGCTTACCTGTACTTTCCCTGCAGTTCAGAATTTTGCTGAGTCTACCTGACCGTATTGAGTCCTGCCTCTTTTTGCTCAAGACCCTGTTCTGTGTCTTAGACTCTGGAACGTCCTAATCTTTAAGGTATCTTAAATACACCCTCCCACTCTGGTCTAATTTATGATTCAAATTTTAGCCATGATTTCTGTTTAGATCCCATGACATCTCTGAATATTTTTTTTGCCTTTGTTTGCAGATAGTATGTGCATTATGGTCAAGACCATTATGCCAAGGTTGCCTTAACCTTTTCCTTAAGTCCTGGTAGAGATCGTCTCAGTGCTACCTTAGAGAAAGGGATTTCACAGAAGTAACCAAGAGAGAGAGGTTTAGATTTTGGCCAATAGGTATTCCAAAGTTCTGTAATCTATTCCTATAAATGCCTCTGAAGATCTTCTGCATACCTACATTTTTAGTCCTCAGCAAATCAGAAGACAAACTAAAACAAATGTACTCTCTTTGCCTTTTTAAATTATTTTAGGTCAGTTCCTTAATGATCCTATAATATTTGTTGTGCCTGGTAATAACACAATTACTTGCAAATTATACCTTTGGCTACATAAACAGTAAAGTATTTTTTTCAAAATTTAATTAACAGTGGTTTGTCCAGTACTGCAGACAGTTTAAGAACTAATAGGTTGAGGCTTGCTCTATGTATGAGTTTTATACATAATTTTCTCCCCACCTACATTTACAATATGTTTCATTTAAAAGCAGATAATTTCTTTGTATTTGACCATTTTAGCTTTATATATCTATTTAAATTACAGCATGATTGAAATATCATTTCTTCAAATAGACTGTAGCCATTAGCCTTTAGTTTATTGTGTCTTAGTAGTTTATGGTTTTGGTAGATGTCCAGCACTTTCATTTGCTTTCAGAGTGTCTCTTTTTCCCACTGTTTACTCATTTATCCTACATATTGGAACTGTTAAAACTCATTGGATGATAAATATTTTAAACTGCACATAACAGTTTTGAGGTCTTCCCAAGCTGTTACAGGTAGAAGATCTTTCACATGAGGATCCTTGCAGGCTTTCCTTCCCGGGGAAATAAGGTTTCATGAGAGATTACTAAACTTTCATGTAGGAGAATGTGTCTTGGAATCTTGGTTAAATCACCGAGTAGAACAACAGTACATTTTGTCCACAACCTGTAGATAGTTGGATTAATTCCCTTTGTGTCACTTGTTGATCTTACACAGCACAGCCTGGCCAGGTAAATGTGGTTTGAAAATGTTTGCATAGGATCTGTTTTAAGAACTAGAATACAGAAAACCAAACATGAAGTATCTCTAAAATAGCAATAAATCTGACCATTAGTTTAAGAAAGTTTCTGGTTTTACTCATTAAATAACAAATGCGTCTTCATTGGTTTTTTCCTTTCAGATTTTAGAGAAAAGTTCTAAATAGCTTGAGCTTTCTATGAATTTTCAGTATTAGTAACCAGGTTTAATTTAGAAAACTTATTTTTCACAACAGAAATCTTGATACAAAAAAGATACTAAAGATAATTTTTTAAAAGACCTTTTATTAAGGTTTGCTTTCTTAAATAGTAGCTACATCATAGCAGCATTAACTTGTTTAGTTCTCACTGAATAGTAGTTCTGGCCTAAATGCATATCATGTGATGATTATTGATCTTTTAAATGTCCGTTATGAAAAAATCCAAAAGTTTTTCACCTATGGCTAAATTAATAAAAAAGGAAAATTTACATTATTTACCATTTACTCTTGGGGTTTGTAAAAATAAACTGACGGTATTTCATAAAATATTGCAGTTGAGATTCAACAGCCCTGAATATGTTGTTTACTTAAATAATGCAACCTTGATTTGTTACGGCCAGTAATGAGAAATTAGTTACAGAAAATCTGATGTTTCTGCAGTTAGCAGTTAATTTATCTCCAGCTGAGTCTCTTGCAGCCATCTCCTCGTTCTCCAGACTACCTGGGTTTCAAGAAAAGATATTAGCTTAGAATTCCAAATGTACAGCCAGAAATTAATCTTGAAAATTCTATTACCAATCCCCCCCTGCCCCAAACAACCTAAAACAAATAACCTGCCTCTTTAATGTGTTTGCAAAAGTTTCCTTTATTGAAAGATTTCTGAGAGCCATTTAACAAAACAGAGGGAGGACACCCATGCTGAAATTCAAATCAATTTTGCAGTAGGTGCATGTTATTTGCCTTAGAATAATTCGTTTTTCATCAGATGGGTTATAGCAATCAAGCAAGTGTTTCAAATTACTTGACTTGATGTCAGAATTCATTGCCAAGAAATTGTGCCTGTGTCTTGCTGAGGACTTCAAAGGTGAATGTTGTCTATGTGGTTTCATCAAGTTTTATTTCAGTTATTGTAGAAATCCTGAGGCAGTTCAAGGTAGTAGAATTTAGGCCTTTCTCTAATTCTCTCCCAGCTTGTGGACACTATAGTTCTGTGTGAACCCAGGGATGTTCCATTTTTGAGCATATGCTCTGAGCTGTACCTGAGACTTGCAATCCTGAGCGGTATCAAAAGCATATCTTATTTGTAAGTAGGTATTTTTTTAGAGGTTTTGGTTTATTGCCACTCTGGACTCTTTGAGAGAGACTAATGAAATCTATAGCCAAATAATAGTTTTTTTGTGGAACTAACATTATTTCTTTTCTTGATATATTCTGAAATAAGTGTCCATGTTTTAAATGGACAAAGTTTTTTGTCCAGATTTTTGTCCAGATTTTCATTAACTGTAATAGTGTTAGGGTGAATTCTCCTTTTGAATGTTTACCTTAAATAGAACCTCCATCATCACAGATAGTGGAGGTTTGATGTGATTTGGTTTCTTTGGCTAATCAAGCATGTCATGCAGCAAAATACTGGATCTCTGGTAGACATAACCTGGTATGTTTGAAGGTATGTAACAAACCAGAAAATGTTAAACCATCTCACGTATAACCCATTGATAACCTTTTTTGATGATGCTCTTATATCAATTTGGTTTTCATAGAAAAACCTTCATTACAACTAAAAAGTGATTCAAAGATATTTACAAATCAGCATCATGCATTCAAGTTTTACTTTCAAGTCTTTTTTTGGGCTTTTTAAGCAGACATTTTAATAGACAGGCACAGCACTCAATTTTTTTCCTGATTGCACTGAGCAAAAGCAATGAATAGACAAGAACTGTTGTATATACCTTATTTCACCCTTTCTAACACCTCCATTTTCAACACCTTTAAATATTTTTTTTTTATTTATTAAATAAAGAGTGGTCAGATTGTTTTCTGGTGCACTCATACTCCCTTGTTATTATGAAGACAATCTTTATCCTTGTCTGTTGTCAGCTGTTCAGAGAGGAAAAATAAGTAGTAAAAATTAAAGTAGTAAAAATTAAAGTAGTAAAAATTAAAGACAGGTCTGTTGCCTCCAAAAGTACAGTATGCTGTATACTGCCTCTTTTTATAAATGTTTTCAGCTGCTTAGCTCTTGGTATTCACCTTTCTATTCCCTGATGTATCATTAGTGAGAAGAACACATAAAAGTAGATCCTTCCCTCATGGCCATACAGGACCCTATCATAAAACTGCAAACTTACCATTCAAGTTATCTCTTTGCAATTAATGAACTGTGAAAAGAAATTGCACAGTGAAGAATGCAGCTGTATTTATGATGAGGTCTTAAACAGAAGGCCAGTTTATATGTTAGTTGGATTGCACAAATTACTTACTTTCTCCTACTATGTTTTTATTATCAAGATAAAATGTCTAGTAGGCCAGCAGTAGTAAAAATTCTGAATGCAAGCAAAATTATATTGGCTTTATTCTGAGTAAAACAATGTCTCATGAACAATCCTATTTATATATTACATTTCAGACAATAACTATAGTTTATTCAGAAGCTAGAGTTCATGTCACCATCTGCTTTCAATAACAACTTTTGAACTAATATGTACACTAGAAACTGTTTTCTTTCCCAGAATCAGAACCTTTTGCCATAGTTTTCTAGAAACAAACAAGATTTATATCTTAAAAGCAATTTTTAAAATAATTTTTAATATCTTTCACCATCAGTTAAGTTGATTGACAATTAACTGAGCCATGAGAAAGCTTTACCATGGACGCTGACACCTACCACATTCAGCATGCCATACATCTCACACAATTGAAAAAAGAGATGTTACCACTTTTTATGTTCCTTTTTAAGACCAGATGCTTGTTTTTGTGTTCCCTGATATTTGCGTACGCTTTATTTTCAGTTGTGGAACTCCAGATTCCAGTGGAAGAGAAAAATTTCTCATCAATTTATTTGGTGTTGTCCTAAATATTTACAGGTGGAGGAGGTGTGTCACTTAAAAGAGGTTTCAGAATAAGGTGATCAACTTGTTTGACAGCAATAAAAGTTCCCCAGGAAGTTGCATCTGCATCTTCAAGAACGGAGTAAGGTCATCTCACTCTGATCTACAATTTGATTTAGGCCCCCAAAGGTTAATGTCCAGTACATTAGGCAGGTTATAATTGAACTGTTGAGAAGAAAAATATTAATGAACTGCCTTCCCTTTGGAAGTAATCTAGGTTTCTCATTACTAGTGCTGCCAGCATTCTTGTTCTAGTGTCTAATCGACGCTTAATGGTGCTCTCTTGGTGTCTCTAATTTTCCATAATTAATGTGCATGTAAAATGAATCTTGTAAATACTGTATGCTTATATACCACATGCTGAATAATGTAAGCAAGCTATTATAGGTTGCTTATTTTTGCCCCTTGTGGTCTTTGGATCTCAGAACTTTGCATTAACTTGGAGCTGTAAGGGAAAAATCTACCAGGCCGCTCACCTTGTTGAAATATAAAACCCAGAAACAATGAAAAAATTCTACAGAGCAAAGAGATCAAGTAGGTTCTTTTTTTTTTTTTTCCATACCAAACCAGTCTAGTGAATAGTAGACTGCAGAATTTTCAAGTGATACGTATTAGACTGTTTTACAAATATGCATCTCTAAACTGATTATGTTCTTAATATCTAAATGTCTTGCAGATGGTCTTTGTGACTACTTATCAAGGCAAAAGTTGTCCACACTTGTAATATCTAGTGAAATTATGAAGTACAAATACTAATTTTTTTGGCTTGTTGAAATTATATTGAGGGACTCTACCAAGATGAATTTTTTTTTTTTCTGGTTTTAAGTATGGGCTGATTTTCCAGGAAATGAAATATCAGGTCACTAGCCAGAAATTTTTTTTAGATTAGAGAATCAAAAATTTATTTTTATTTTTTAAAATCTTTTGTGCTGGTCTCTACTCTGCAGTGCAGAATGCTGGCTTACTATTATTGTATTTGATAACTGTGATTAAAGAAATAAAGATTTTCTCACTTTATTATTTTGCTGCTGTTATTTTGTATTTAATCCTGCTTCCCTTGTAAGCTTTATTGAGTTTAAAGAACTTCCAGTGAGACAGGTCAGGGAGCCTCAGCCCTCACAGAAAATAGATACCATAAGAGAGTCATCTTTTAACAGTTACGTTCTTAATAAGCTCTTTTCCAGCTGCTGCTTGTAATATACAGTCTGTTTCATGGAAATCAAATAGAGTCTTCATTTTTTCTGATTGAAGGTAGAAAGGGCTTGCTCATCAGGATTCTGTACCAGTTCTCTTTTTTCATCTCTTCATTTATCACCTGCCACTGGAAATTACATGAAGGTTGAATCTAGGTCCATGCAGCAATCTGGCGACTAGGATGCCTTATTTTGATACATTTTCCATACAGATTCAAATTGAAATGAATTTTAAGGTAGAGAAAAATAAATATGGATTCAGCTTAATTGGAAGAAAACTTATGGGGTCTTGACTGCAACAAAGCTGTCTGTAAGTGTAAATAAATGGCAGACAGCTATTGCATGTCTATTATAAACTTGAAGATAAGGGTTGTTTAGCAGACTGGTAACACATACACTTTTGAGCTTGTACATGTACATTTTGAATGAAATTATTTAGTCATGGCACTTCTCTTTGCAGTTCATCAATTATTTCTCTAATGCTAATGCCCCTTCTGCTGCTGTTAGTTGCTATGCATGTGTGTATTAAATATATTTCAAAGCTGCTGTCGTTGCCTTGTGGTTAAGCTAATAGCAGGTTTGCTGTTGAAGCCAAGTGGATTGCATAGTTGTGGAATGCCAACTTGGCCTTTACTACTGGCTCCATTTTTCCCCTTTCTTCAGGTTCCCCCTTCCCATGCTTCCTAGAATTACACGGAGAGAGGTTCCTTCAGTCCCACTCACCCATTGCTAGTGTCAGATTAAATTAGGACCTCTCTTCTCTACGCAGACTGGGAAGTGGTCACACACCTCAGTTACCAAAACACTGGTGGGAACATTATGGGGGTCAAACATTAGTAGTGATATTTTTAAAAAAGCAATGCCAGGATGAGAGACAAGTGCCTTCACTTTCTTTTTATAGTTTCTTGAAGTTCTTCACCACACAATGAGTCAAGAATGCAACCCATGTTTTTTGTGCCATAGAGGTCACAGGGTGATAGAAAAAAATGTTAACCATCATTAATGCAGTAATGGAGAAGAATTAAATATATTAACTCAAACACCACTACCCCCACACAAATTCCTCTGCCTATAAAAAGCAGTGGCTGTTTCTGAAACAGTTTTTAAATTTTGTCTCAGTTCTCCATGAGTGTTAAGTCCTGTTTTAAAGTATTATAGAACCATTAATCAGTTAGTAGTTGAACACAGAATTATTTCAGTAGTCTTTGAATTATAAATTAATATTTAAAGTTTAATGAAAAAAAAATTTAAGTAATTTGCTAAAAATTTGCATTTTCAAGCTGTTTTCTTCAAAAAGGTAAATTGGAACAGATCAGACCTTAAATCTAAATGAAAGTCCAATATCATCCCCGTGTACCAAAATGAAATCACATCTTTTTTATATATGTGGAAGTGTTAAATTCATGTTCAACAAGAAAAACATTTGTAACTTGACTTGCAGAAAATTACTAGCCTCCTATTAAAATCAGGTCAAGAGAAAAATGTAATGGAACTCCTAGATAAACCCTTTTTCTTCATTCCAGCAATGTAATTTGGAGACTTGGTGATCAGTATTTGAAGATGGAATGTTGATACAATTTTTTACTGTATTATAGTTGCCTTACAGCACATTCATCTGTTGTGGTGCCTTGCAGTGACCTAATATGAGTGAGGTCTGAATGTGGAGAATTCTAGATAGAAAACACTACTTCAGCAGGGAAAAAATAATTACTTGGCTTTTGGAAGGCATTACAGTGAAGGACTGAAGCTGATGCGTGTTGCTCTGTGCTGTTTATCTGATGTATATTTTCTACTTTGTCTGCAAATTCATAACCTTAAAGAAAGGCTTATGTAAAGTTATGAAGGGCTGTTTCCACTGTATGTAGTTACTGCCAAGAATCAATTGGTTTTATGGTGAAGGGCTATTTTAAAACATATTTTCTTAACTTCGTGCTGCAGAGAGAGTTCAGGATAATTGAGTCACTGGGAAATTTAGGCTTTCAAACAGTTCCTTTCTTTTATGCTGAATGTCCAGGTTTTGCCTTCACGTAAGAAAGATTATCTAGACTTGGAATACTGGCAATCTACTCCTGTAGTGCAGAAGATAATTTCATTTCCTAGATTTCTCTGCTCTTTTTTAAACAATAACATGCAGATAAGTGGAGGTCATACACTGCTAATATGAGCAATGTAGAGTTTACCCATTTTCCATAGCTAACCTGAACACTAAACAGAGTGTATTTTCTTTCTCTGTTTTTTCCTTTAATACTGCACCACTGTCACAAGGAAATACCTTTCCCAACTGCTGAATTTCTCCACCAAAAAAATGGATGGTTAATGGACAAGATGATTCTGCCAGGTTTTGAACTGGAGGTGATTCACCTATTACAAAACTAAGTAATATTATCCTACTCCCTTCCCCCTTGACAAAATCAGTAAGTACAGTAAGTATAAAAACCCTCTATAATTGATAGCACAGGTGTTTAAAATATTTTAGAAAAGTTATACCTAGGCTTACTACTTATATTAACACCCTATTGCTTCACATGTAGTCTCATCATTCCACATGCATTAGGCAAATAATCCTGAAGTGCAGAGAAGGTCTGTAAACCACTGGAGAAAGTGGTGTATAAAATATTTTCAGGCAATTATAGTGCAAATTTCCAGTTGCAGATTGTAATGTGCATTCAGGCTATGGTCATATTTAATACATCACAGGCATAAAATTTGTGTTTTGCTAAGTCTTACATGCAAGGAGGTTTTCATCTAGTTTTACTTTATAAATAATGAATGAAGGTGAGATAATGATGTCCTACCATGATTAGGTGTGCTGGCAAGGGTGACTCATCAATCCTAACTCACCCCTGTGGAAAATAACTTCTTGGATAACTTCACAGTCAAAGAGAAACATTGCACTATGTACAGTATTTCAGCACATTTCCAATTTAATGTTACTTTCAATTCAAATTAAAAAAGGAGAACTTTTTGGCAAATGAACAGTTTTTCCTTATTAATGCTGAGTGGAAAAGAGAGGAAAAACAGCTATTGACAAGTGAAGATACATATCCCACCATATGGATTCTAACGCTTTAATTATATTGTTCTCTTTCTTTTTATGGCAACTTTTAGTGATAATAATTTTTCAACTAATTAAAGACCAGCTGCTACTTAGCAAGCTAGGCACCAATTAGGAATCCAAAACCTGGTAAACAACCTTTACTGCCAGACAGCTAGTTGAATCACCTCCTGTCATGGGCATGGAAATCTTCTTGTAGTTTTTATAAATGCACATTTTGGTCGTATTGACTGACTCTGCCGAATGCTCTTCCTTGAGACTAGCAAAAGAATCCAACATCATATTCACTTATTTTTTTCCAGGACACCCTGCAATACCATGTGGTTTTCTATTTTTTTAAATTTTTTTTTAAAAATTGCTAAAAATTAAAAACTTTTTTTTTAAGAAAAATGTTTAGTGAGCAGAAAACCAGCTATATTTCCTGGATGCAGACAGCAGTTTGCCTGCAGCAGCTTTCTGCTACTTAATGATATTTAGAGAAATTATCTTATTTCAGATTGAAGTCTAATTTTTCCACTCAGTGCACAGTCCATATGAGTGCAGCCCGTATTTTTCCTGCCTAGTGCTGTGGAGTTAAGAAAATAATCCATATATATATATTGCCTTGACTTTGTTTATAAAATAGTATCACTCTAAAACTCTTTAGGACCAGCAGTCATGGAAAAGAAATCTTTGAAAATTGACCTGACCATTTTTCTTCACTGATCACTCTGACATATATGTTTACTTCTAAATTTAGTGGCAGAGCCAATGGGAAAAGGGAAGGAATTCTGCAGATGTCAGAATCTCTTAGGTTAACCAAAGCTAGAAAAACATTAATGTAAGTTCAGGTACAGGGTTTTGGAAAAATATAAGGTGACTCAAATGGAAAGGAATAGATGGAATGATTCATATGTATTCCAGCAAACCATCTTTGGAGTTGTAGTAAGAATAATAAGCTTCTATTTTATATATACCCTTGCTCAAAAAGACAAAAATACGAGTATGTATCAACATAAAATAAAAAAAGTAGCAGTTACAAAACATAATTGTGAACTTTTCCATGAATCTAGTGCTTGCTTAGCTATTACTGAGGAAAAAAAAAGAATCATCAACAGACCTAACAGGAATTTTAAAAGCATGAAAGAAAAATTTGAGAAGTTTTGGGTTATTAGATAAAAAGGAATTGGAAGAATTTGTAAAGGAACAATAAGATAATTTTTGTAAACTTGATATGTGAAGATTTATATTTCATAGTTCCAGTGATGAGAAATCAGTCGTGTTTTCACAGCAGACTGACAGCTTCAGGTGAGAGAAAGTTTCCTATAGAAATGATAGCCAGTTCCTGTGGCAGCCGTTGCTTTATTGCCTTTGCTCTGGCTTTGGAGGTCTGTCAGCACAAAAGGTAAGCTTCACAGAATGAAAAGTAGATCTCTCAATAGAAAGGCAACACAGTAAATTTTGAAATTATAAAAGGAAAAAAAAAGTTCTCAAAACAGCACGATAACTCTGTTAAAAGGAATGGGCTCAGATGATATTAGAAGAAATAGATTTTTCAATGAACTATGCAAACATCCATTTATTTTCAAAAGAGAGAGAATTGAGTTACTTTGGAGAAAAATATAGATACTCTTTTGTGTTTTTACTGGAAAATGTAGTTTCTAGTGTCAAGATTAAGAAATGTCACGGATTTTTAGTCATAAGCGTGAGATCAGGTAAGTTTCCCAGGCTCAGGTTTTCAGCTAAATACCCTTCTTACCATCCTCTTATGCTGCCCTCTGCATTCTAACTTTGCTCAAGAAGAATCAAGATCATCTGGTGTAATATTTCCTCCCTGTTTCTGCCACATGTAAATGGTTAATTTTACATGGCTCTGCTGGCCTCTTCTACTAATCTTGATCAAAGTGACAGAATTGCAGACAGAATAACTCCATCTGTCCTTCCCAGAATCAACCTGGAACCAAGGAGTGTCTTTTGCTATATATAAGAATTAGGTTACCAGCACCTTGCAATAGCCAGTTCCCTACTGCCTGCAGTGGTTGAGCTGGTAAATATTTTAGCCTACAGCTCTGCCGAAAGCTCAAGGTTTTATTATGCTGCTGAGCCTTTTTTTAAACTTTGTTCCATAACAACAGAATGAAGGAAAACAAAAAAGAAAAAACACACACACAAAAGTGGTAGAAAACTGATATTGGGATTGTAGTTTTTCCTTTGTGGATTAAGTTGTTGTCATGGATCTGGGACAGCAGACATGGAGATATTAACAGTGGAGTAAACCTCAAACAATACACTAACTTCATGAAGTTGCACTGAAAATAAGCTGGTAAACAAATTTCTCATATTTTGGATTAGATTAAAACTGAAATCAAGGTATATCCATCAGAGCTGGGTTGAAGCTCCTCAAAGGTGTTTTGAACAGCTTTCTTTCCTGAACTGCTTTTGCAAATGACATTCTTATAACACAAATAAAAGTATTCGGAGCTTTTGTGAGACATTCATAGCATTAATGGTACTGAGTATTGTGAATGCTAAGCAGCTGTTCTGCAAAGTTAAATTGCTTGGCCATTTACCAGTATTTTTTGTGAAGAATTGATGAGCTTAGTGTACTTTATGGATTGTCTACTTGTTATATTTAATTTTGTCCCTTTTCTTTTCCTTCTCTTAGCCCAATGAAAATAAATTTAAAACTGTATCCTAGTTCTATGCTTTTACTTTGTATAGGTGGTAAAAAGAACATCTAAGCATTCGATATTTCAATGTAGCACTGACTTATTTGATTAGAATTAGAATTTGGTCTTCTTCTTCTGTCTCTTCTGAGTGACCATATGTTATAATCTGATTAGTGAGAGATGGCTGTGTCCGAAGTAAGGTGCAAATGAAACCATATGCCAAAGTCAATAATATGGATTTTATTTTAAGTTCTTCTGGAGTCATCACCTTTATAGAGTCCAGGTTCCAACTACCCACAGGTTGCAGATATTCCTGTAATTTGGGGTAGCATGTGTATAAGCATTTACTTCCTTTTCCATAGTTCGCCACCATGAGAATTTTTGTCCAGATGGAATTACCAGGATGTGCTAACCAGACCTCACCTCTGCTAGGCCTGGCATTAGCACCTTCCTCTTGTGCTTATTTCAAGTACTCGCTATGGTGGCTTAATTATGGCAAGTTCCTTCTATGGCTTTGACAGTGTTTTGAGACAGACAACTATGCTCTGTAAGTCCTTACGCCTTGTGGCATTGGGAGTATACAGCTGTTTGCTTATGGCACTTAGTGTTTAAGTTTGTAACTTTATCCAGGGGTAGCCTTTCTATTTAGAAGTGTTGTG
>VZTI01005236.1:154940-166280 GCA_013397865.1 Struthidea cinerea | reverse complement strand
TTTTTTTTTTTTTTTTTTTTTTGTTATTTTGGGTTTTGTGGGGGGGGGGTTTTGTGGTTGGTTTTTTTTTTTAGTATTAGTTTCATTGTGGTTTTACCCAGAAATGTGAGTCTTAGTGTTCTAGAATGTGTAGAAATACATGGCATGGAGGTGGGGGTGATGGTGGTGGTGGAAAAATCGGTAATGATGTGTGTTGAAAGGTGGATTCAGCATTACATAAAGTTGCTCTCTAATAGGAGGAGAGCTATTCAAGTCAAATGGAATCACTTTACTGTTCCTAAAACAGTTAAATCTTAGGGATTTTTAAATACCTCAGCACAGGGCTGTAGAACTGGAAGGGGCCTCTTGCAACACTGTGCCTAGCCTCCTAAAATGACTCGTGCAAAAAAACCCTACCAAACAAACAAAACCCCAAATCCAAATCAGAATATCTTCATCTTCTCTGACGCTCACACTAGAGGTCCCACACTGGCCACACTAAATAGTAAAGAAAAGACTAGTAGTGCTGCTTAAGCTAAAGTAGCAATATAATGGGAACAGGGAAGAGAAAGAAAATGAAATGAGTTGCCAGTTGATCACATGCTGAGCTGATTGGGGGAGGTATAGTGTGCCATATTTGGTCAAGACAGATTTTAAAATCCTCTTTTTCTGAGAGAAAGGAAAAAAAATTCCAGACTAAAATTTTACATGATGGAGAAGTTTCAATAATGACCTAGAGATCCTAGAACCCCCAGCATAACTATGCATTGTGACCTGCCTTTAGATATAGGCAATCTCCAGCACTTCATAAGAAATTTTTTCTCGAAGGAGAGCAAGAAGAGGAGGGGAATCCTCCTGCAATGCAATCAGCTAGCTTCTGGCATTACACAGTAAAGAGATTAATCCTCATGCTGCAAAAAACAAATGAGACAGCACAACTTTCCTCGGGTGATTTCAGCCTTCCTCCATTATTTCAAATATGCATGTACAGGGATTTATTGTCTGTGTGCAGATTAGTGTGGAAACAGAGGTTTGTGGTCACACTTCAAGTACAGCTTGCACAGCTTTGATTTTGTTTTCATGGATCTGACAGAAATCATTTTATAAATTATAGAAACTGTATCTCATACAGTTTCTATAGTGGAATAGAAGAAAATAATACATAACAGTATTTGTTCAGAGATTTGCATTAATTTCCTGTTCCATGTCTTTTCATATTTTTTTTCTGTAGGTGGCAAGTAGGATTGCCATCTTTTTATTTTTACCTTTTTTAAAATTTATTATTCTTTTAATTTTTTTATATCTATAAGCAGATAGAAGGTCTGGTTAACCAGAATGGGAATGAAGAGGCTACAGCTTCATTTGGGGCCCCAAATGCTAATTATTCATCAACATTGTTAATATCTGCTTTGTTCTTCCAGACGGATCTTGATGAATCACACAAGTACCTTTATTTCTTACTTTTCCAGAATAGAGCAGGGGTTATCAGCCTGAAACAGGTAAGGAAGACAGCCTGTGCAAAATTCTGGAAATGTGTTACCAGTGCTTGATTTTTTTCTTGAAGGCAGCAGGATACGAGATTGACTTTTGACCCTCAGAAGGAATGTTTAAAAATATCAGTTATTTTAATGCCCACTTTTTTGACTTACTGAATGTTTCAGTAGGAAGTGGCTTGTTAGGCACTCCTTCTTGAAGGACCTCTTAACCTAAGCTGCAGTTTGTTTATAATAGCTCTGGCTGATAAGCTCCCTTTCTTTCTACCAGAATTCTGAAGAGTGCTAGCAAAATGTA
Organism: Struthidea cinerea; assembly: GCA_013397865.1. NCBI lineage: Eukaryota > Metazoa > Chordata > Aves > Passeriformes > Corcoracidae > Struthidea > Struthidea cinerea. The sequence continues at coordinate 164,510 of VZTI01005236.1, read as the reverse complement.
CAATATTGTTCCTTTTCTCAAGCACAACTATTATTATTATTTTCAAGACTGAAATATCTCCACATATTTTGGGCATCTTAGCTTGGATGATGTAATTTTCATTCTTACTGTATTTCAATAGGAACAAAGCCAAGTCAGGATTCAATATTGTATGATGCATCTCCCAGAATTAGAATAGCCTGCAGGTGATTTAAGGTAAAAGAATAGAATAAAAGAATAATTTCTGTATAGGAACTCAAGGATGGTTCTTGAATATCTTTATAGTTTTTGTATTGTCACATCATTTTTGTCACTTATGTTATTTTTCCACAAGGTCAAAGTGTATTTAATTTCCTTACGATTACAGTGACAATTTATTCATCTTTATTTTTCTAATAATTAAATGGAGAACATTATTTTTATTTTTGAAGAAATTTTTCCATTTCACTTAAAAATGCTACAGCAATGACAACAAAACCTCTAAAGAGTGTTAAATGATTAGGAAAATGAAAGAAGTACGATCTACCAAGAAAATTGTTCTGTTGTTGCAAAATATGTCTGTTCCAGAAAAATTAAAGGGAATGAAGTTCTAACTTAAGGTTTGGTGGAACCTCAGTATTTTCACTTTAATAGGAATATTTTACCAAGTATTTTTTCATTCTGAGGTCATAAACTCTCTGCATTTTGATAGAAGGGTAGAATAAAGGTGTAACAGGAACTATCAATTCCTGGAATTCAAAGAGGTAGGTGTAGCAAGACATTAGTCATTCTTCTTCCATATATGAATAGTGCTAGAAGTTCATAACTGATGTAAAGCAATCAAAACACACAAGGAAATTACTGAACAAAAAAAGAATTCTTCTGCTTTGACATGTATTAGGAGAAATTATCTCTTTATAATTGTTGCTCTTTTAGCATATGCAAGTGACAAGTGTTTAGTACATCTGTTCAGCTGACAAAAGAGCTTTGTCACTGTGATGATGAATGAAAAAGGATTGGATTAATTTAGTTATAGAGAGATTTACATTTTACTACTTCCGACTTGTCTCTACAAGACAGATGAATTAGAAATAATAACTCCTTCTGAAGCCACCATTGTAGAATAAGGTAAAAAATTCCTCTCATTGAAGTGTGTATCATATACCTGGCAGGTAAACCCAAAGAAACTTCCTTCTGTTATTAACTAAATCCACAGGAGAGAGCAGGGTTTGTAAGATGTATGACCTTAGTACATTGCTGGAGCACAGGAACTCTACCATGCTGTTGAATGCAATACCTTCACTTTTTTTCTTTTTTTTTCCTGATATGCTATGGCATATTTAGCAGTGGAAGGGTTGATGTCGTGATCAGTGTAAGATTATTCCAGATTTCAGGTCTTTAGAACGATATAGGAGGGTTTAATTTGGGTGTTTTTATGAAGTACAGTAAACAGTGTCATAGTGATTCACTTGTTCTTAATCATTGCTTTTCATGTAACCCACATTGACTACTTTATAGTCTGGATTTTATGTAATATCATACTTATGCAAAATTAACTGGTATTCAAGCTCAGTGGTAACCTGAATGTTTGATGGATCATTTCCTAAGCACTCAGATAACACTAAAAAGATTAACATGACAACCAAAACGTGAATTATAGAACACAGGATCTGAAGACAAAGGAGGAGAAATGTATTTCAGAAGCATAAAGTCATCTCTGAAAAAAAAATTATAGCAAAGGTTTGTGGGAATAAACCTGGCTGTTTTCAACTATACTGAAAACTGTGAAATATCTCCTTGAGCTCTCCAAAGATGCTCAGATGAGACAGATCAACTAAATGAGAATCAGGAATTTTCTTTTGCTGGCCTTACTCACTGTCGAATTCTACCTGCAGAAACCCACACAATTATCAGACATTAAGACAGTCTAAAAATGGCATCTAAACAAAATGCTATCTAAACAAAAATAAAATCAGAGATTCAAGAAGTGATACTTTTCATTGTTGTTTAAAAACCCAACCAAACAAAAAACCCAAGCCCACTAAGGTCAATTAATCTCAGCAATAGAAATACAACCAGTTCCTATTTCTACTTCTCTGACACGCGCATACTTTCACCAAATAGCAGCATTTCTATCAAATAGCAGCATTTTCATCAAATAGCAGCATTTTTATCTCTTGCTGCAATGCACTTGGTCTTTCAACAATATGCAATAATTGCACATCTGTCTGTCCAAATTATCAGTCTTGGTAGAATATGCAAGCATCATAACTTTGGTTGCGTGCATGTTGTGGTGCTGCCTGCCCAAACACTGCATGCAGGAATTGCCTCTAGAGGGTTCCAAAGCTATTTACAGAATTATGACCCTATTACTTTTCCTTAAAAGGTTATTTTTAACTAACAATATGTTTCCTCTGAGCTTTGTCTTTCCCTTCCTTTACTTTTTTATTCTTGATTGCCACCATTTTTATTCCTCCTTAAATGTTTTCATGCCTATTCATATACTTTTCATTAAAATTTCATCCTCTCTTTCGTTACTTCCTTTCTGACTCCTTTTGAATATACATCTAAACTTCAGTCTCTACTGTTATTGTCTTAAAAGCAGAATCTGAGACCTTTTTGCTCCTGTGTGAAGATCAGTGGGGATGTCTTGCTCCATGACAGAATTTTAAACTGTGAATTCAAGGTCTCCCTTGAGCTCCAAATCATCAGCATCAAGAAAGGCAGTATTTCACTTTCCACCATCCTTTGTATGTCTTATTCTTTGCTGTCTGTTTTAGTTTCTTTTTAAAGTCTGGTGAGTTAAATTATGATCCTCATTGGAATTACTTTCTTAGGTTTCCAAAATCATAGTTTTCAAGACCTGTCTTGCTCTTTCCCAACACTGAGTCTCCCTGTTGTCAGTGGATAGTGGGAACTGGTCCTTCAAATTACAGCTTCAAAGAAATTGATACCTATGCTGGCATGCAAGTTCATTGGTGTTTGTGGGAAGGAGGAAAAGTTAAGAATCAGCGATTTGATGCCAACTAGGAGTATTTTTTTGTTTTCCTGCAAGGTGTAACACTGTGCCACTTTGTATATGTGTAGTAACCTATGTGTATCAACCATGTAGGCGGAACACCACACTGAGGAAATACAGGTGCCTGCATTCCTCGCAAGAAACAGTTAAATAAAAAGTATGATTTACTTTTTTGGTGCCTGTTAGTTTTCAGATATGAAAAGCAACTGATGTCTGAATGTGGTCCTTTGGGTTGAAACCCTGGTTCCCCCGAATGTGGTGGAAGTATGCTCATCGGCCCAGCCAGGGACCTGATTTTGACTTCTACTTTATGTATGTCCAGGAAGAATAAGGTGAGAGTAAAAAAAGTTTCAGTTTAATCTGTGCCACCAGGAAGCATGCTGTATTTTCTACAGTTGGAATAAACCACAAGTAGAAAGTGTGAAAGGAATAATTAGTGGGATAAGAATGAATGCAGGATGTTTCATGGCACAATATGATGATATAATTTACATGAATGTGTGGTATGAGCAAAGGCCACAAAGAGCTCTTTTTCAGTTGCTCCTTCAGCTATATCATAAGGAAATACCTAAGAACAAAGGAAGTGTCTTTGTAGAGCTTTGTTGAAGCCTCTTCAATATCCACATGAAGAGTGTGGCAAAGGAGTTGGCCAGCAGTATGGAATATTGATAATGGGAAAATTGAATTAAACTCGAAGTCCATTAGCACAATTGTATATTTGCAATTGCTTACTCTATGTAATATACATAGAGTATACATACATTTAGACACATTTATATACATATGCATACATATATATACACACACACCACTAAACAAAAGCCAACCAACAAACAACAGCAACACGAACAAACAAATCAAAACCAAAAATAAAGCTCAAGTGATGCCAAAGCCACCTCTGTAAAGCAAAGCACATGGTTATGTTGGCATGGTAAAACCCCTCATGAAAGAATTTAAAGTTAAATTGCTTATTTAGTCATTCTTAGGTTCGTGTTTAAGTGGGATGATCCTAATCTGAGGGAAACATAGGGTTTTTTTAATTTTCAGTTTTTTGAAAGCAAGCAATTGTTTTGCACATGCCCATTTGCCTTAAGGGATGAAAATGCATATTGCATTGACCAAGAAAGCAAAGGGAAATAAATTTACTATTATTCTTTGAAGTGAGTGATGTGAAGAGTAGAAGGAAGGACTGCACATCTCAGTATGGTGTTTCCCCCTTCTACAGGCCACTATGTGGTCACAATGTGACATGACTTAGGTTAAGCTTATGATCCAATGTAATTCCCCCATCCTTTTCTATAGGATGTTCTTTTGGCTAGTCATTTCTCAGTTTGGTGGGGAAGATTTAAAAATGCAAGCACTATTTAATTTCAGGAGAGGACTGAGCAGGTCACTGACTGTCTCAAAATGCCAACACAGCTCTGAATAGTAATAAAAAAACCTCTGTTATTTTCATTTATGACTGAACAAGAAAAATTGGGCTGAATTGAAGTACCTATTATTCAGCTGAGATGTCGAGAAATTTAACAGATGCCTGTGAGGCACAGCATGTTGTCTAAGGAGTTAATGGAGTCTCTGAGTACATGACTAACATGATCTGTCAGGAATGAAATAGCTGGGAGTGATCCTGCATTGGAGAGGCACTAGATTCTTTCCAGCTCCTTTCTGGTGCCGTGTATGGGGATAATGTTGCTATTATGTGCCAGCACCGGGCAGGTACAGCTGAATTCACCCAGGCTGATGGATGCCTGTGGTCTAGGCTGAGGTGCCACCACCAGCAAGAATGTCTTGGAAGGAATGAGAGTGTATCCCACTGATCTTACATGCTAAGACGATAAATTCCTAGTTCTTTGGTGCCCCTGTGTTGAACAGGTAAACATACAGATAAGTTTATTAATATGGTTTATTCCTGCATAAGTCCTTATTTTCATTGGGGCTGCTTGAATATTTAATGTTAAAATATATTTATTATGCCAGAGTGGGGACGTTCATTTTTCCTCCATTGCTCAATATCATATCATGCCAGGAGCAGCGGGAGGGCTGCCATGGCCCTCACCAGCACGGTTCCTCGTAAACTTGCTGACTGATGTTCCCTGGTTGAATCTTAGTTAGATGCTAAAACACCAAGTTGCAAACCTGGCTGAGTGCAGGCAGCCACTGAGAAAGGAGAGGTCGTGGAGTCCTTTTCCAACACCTGAGGTTATTCTGTTCCCACTGCTTTGAGATTTTACTCAGTATTCTACAGTTTCATGATAATTTTGTATCAAATGGTTTACAGGTTCAGCACAGCATTGCCAGGACATGCTGAAAACCAGTACTTCCAATTCATAATTGGAAAAAAATGGGACCTAAAGTCAGAGATTTAAATAAATTATTTGGAAACTGCTGCATTGCAATGTCTGTGAAATTGCTTCCAGGCTTTTTAAAAGCAGCTTTTTCACTTGAGTTTCTGTTTGGATTTCATGCAAAGCATGTTTGTTTATCTACAAATGAATCCTAATGAGGAGCCTTTCAGGTTTCATGATGTGCAAAAGATTTCTGCAGAAACTGAAGCCACTCGCATACAAATTTTTTCTTACCTTGTTTCAGTGGTGGATCCTCTGATACCAGAAATGAATTTTTCACATCTGACTCCTCAAAGCAGTTGGTAGCTTAGTAATAACATTTCAGCACCTGCAAATGCCATATTAGAAACACTTTCATGATTCCCCCGCACCCCTGCATCAGGACTCGCTGCAAAAATCTTCAGGATTTTCTCTGCAGTCAATTTTACACTTGGTAACCCAATCTAACAAGAATATTCCCATTTGTATAGCAATATAGCCCTGGACTTTCTGTAAATTTTAAAATATCTATAGGGATTAAAGTAAAATTGTATTTTTGCTATGACAGAAAATAATGTTCCCACATATATTTAACCAACATAACCCCTTCTTTCAATAACAATGAACGCATTTATTTTGACTGTTGCGGTATTTGCACCTACTGTTGTTCTTTTGAAAAGGTTTTGTCTGTTTTATTTAATGGTTCAGTGGCAATATAAAAGTTAAGATGAATAGGAAAATAGATGACTTCTGTAGATTTAATTGATACTTTAAATCATTTAATTGTTTATTATTGTTTCTATCAGATTTATTTCCATCCCAGTCCTAGTATTTGCATGATTCTTTATATATTTTTCATGTGTTGATTTCACCTTGAGAAATTTCACTCACATTTCCTTAAATGCAAGATAACCAAAGTCTCCTGGTTTCTAGCAAGTAAAACAACAAAGAGAAATCAATTAAAAATACCCAACCCAAAGAAAAAAACATATCCATGAATGTCATTCCCTTTCCCTATAGACACAATCCAGAAAATCTAAGTGCTAAAATACTGTAATATGTATCCTAGTGTAGGTATGTAATTCCTGCTAAAGAAGTTTCATGTTATAAACAAAGTACATGTCTCAAAATAGAATTTTATTACTCGTTAAACAAACTTGAAAAAAAAAGACAAAAAATATTTTGTCAGGTACAGATCAAAAATTTTGTATTCTGTGCTGTTTAGGTAGCAGAAAAAACATTTTCTCTGGGTCTGCTTGATGAAATACTTTACTGCAAGTGTTAGAATTTTAAATAGAATTCTATCATTTACAAAGCAGAGACATCTAGGAGCCCTAAAATATCTGCCATCTTTCTTAATGAAAATTTTTAGGGTTTTTTTTGGGCAAAGAGAGTAAATATCTCAGTATTTGTGTAATTCAGAACACACAAAGTCCACTTTGCTTTTAAAATGTTTACTCAAATGCTTTTCTGTATTGAGTTATAATTGCCTCAGCACTTTTGTTATTGCTGTCAGTGTTGTTTACCTTTAGGTAGAAGGTTTAACTCCCTCTAGGGTGAAGAGTAATTCAGATTATCCCGTTTTCAGGCAAAAGTGAGTGGTAAATAAAATTATTTTTATCGCCACTCTCAATTGAAATACCTTTGGGCTGCTTTCCTATGGTGCTAGAGCTACATACAGCATTAGGATATCTGATGAACAGCTGTTTCTAACATTTTAAATTTGGCCAGTAAGAAGTAGTTTTTATCAGTATATAGGTCACTTCAGATTCCATTTGTGGTGTCCAAGGGTTTGCAGAATATTCCTGTAGCAAGAAACATTCCTCATCTCCCAAGACCAGCTGCAGCCAGTCTCGTAGCTTTTTTATATTTGTCAAGACACCTTGGCATGTTTATGTTTCCTGCTTCTCTAATTCTACTATGCATCTCAGGGTTTTGATCCTGGAATTCTCCAAGAGATGGACTGCTGATAGTATCCTATACTGACTAGTTTTCTGGCATTTACATTATTTCAGACATCTAATTCTCTGCCATTTGAGTGTATCAAAGATGATGACAGCTGGGGATGTTAACTGAAATTTTGAAAATAATTAGAATCTGTAAAAATATCCATTTTCTGTGTGATATTTGTGCATTTATTGCAGATGTTCTTGGGAAAAAACATCCCCCCCCCTCCACCGCCTCCTTGCCGACACCTCTACATATAGCCTTGTTAATCCAAAATCAAATGGTGAATCTCTGTGCCTGCTGTTTGGTGGACTTGAGAGTTTACTCAGTAGCCACTTCTTAATACATACTTGTTTAGTCAAGTGTTTCAAGTGAGAAAGAGAGGCAAACAGGAGAAAGAGAAGGCAAACACACTTCTTTATCTTTGAGAACTAGTAGGATAAAGTAATGTGGGCTGTTAGACCTTAGATACAGAAGCACACAGATTCAGTTTTTTCTTGGTTCTCTGTCAAATGAAAAAAATATAATTCCTCCAATCTTTCCTACTCTGGTTAATATACACAATTTATCTAAATATCTTGCAAATACATAGAGGTAGTTGCATTTTAGGTTTTGCATGTATGTCAGGGCCTATACTCTAAGGTGAATAAATATAAATTTTTCACTGTAGAATAAGCTGTGACTGCAACAAGGCTGGTAAATGCTGCAAATAGTAAAGGGAAAGTATAGAAATCAAGGAATTCTATAAGCTTTATGAGCTAAGGATTTCTTTTTAGCTTCTAAGAGTATTTTGCATTGTTCAAGTGATTGTTCTTTGGGTGCCTCTTCTTGATGAATAGATTCAGCACATCCCAACTATCATCCTTCTTTTTTCTACACACTCAATCCTAATAGATTTGCTCTAGTGCTTCAGAAAAAGCTTATTTTTTAATGTACAACAGTAATTCTCCAGGTTTTATAATACTTGATTGGGAGTTGTGACTAAGATGGTTCCTTACAGCATCCTCTAGTCCTGAGGAAGAATAAAAGTGATATGGTTGTTTTTATTTAGGTCTAAATGTCACAGTTTCCCGTAGCCAATATTTCATGACTGGATGTACATCTACACAACCATTCACATCTGAGCCTCTTTGCCAGTGACCAGGTGTGAGTGCTAACACACTAACTTTGCTTCAAAGTAGAAATCCTGAACAAATAACAGACATTAAAAAAAAAAATCCATGCATCAATAATAACCAATGTCAAAAACTTGAGTCGAAAATAACAATTCAGTGAATTCAACAATTCCAAACTAGCAAACCTCAGCTTCTTAATAATTTATGTCTTCCATCTCCCATCATAATATAGCTGCCTCTCTCTGGATCAGCAATACATTTAATCTTCCTTACTGACTCCCTCTGCGATTATCCCCAGATCCTGCTCCTGTTCTTTGGCCCATCCCACTGAATTACCAGTCACTTGCTGCTCTTTACAGCATGGGACACAGGATTTTTCCTTCACCCTTGGGAAGATGATGGTGTGCAGCTATATCCCCTGTGGCCAGTGAGTGGCTATCTGGGCTGTGCTCAGGTATGTAGGTCCTCAAGTTTGGATAAAACTTTTGAGACTTTGAGACTCCTCTGTCAACAGAGTCAGACCTGGAAAACAAGATCAAAAATGTTTGAAGAGGCATAGTGGGTTGACCCTGAATTGACAGACAACTTTTTAGACTAATAACGCCTTTCTCAATTTACATATTTAAACCACGCGGGAAGGCGGGAATGAGGCTTTTTTTTTAGTCAGGCTTACCTTAGCTTCTTTAAGGGAAAAGAAAGAAAGAATGATATCACAGGGACTTAAATTCCTGAAGAAATAAGGTTAATACATAGATGGAACACCACCTTTGTATTAGATTTGCTTGTTGTTCATAAGATTTATTTTCAAGAAAAGGGTCAAAAAAGAAAAGTAGTGTTGAAAAGTTTCTGTGTGAGAGCATTTTCAAAGACTATTGCTTAAACATTTATGAAGAGAAAGCAAGAGAATCCACAGAAAATTCAAACTGTGAAATTCTACATCAACAGACTATTTTTGGAAAAAAAGTCTCAGTGTATTCTCATTTCAGAATATGATCTCCTTTTCATAATCACTGTCAGGGTCCCCCATAATACCTATTTCAGGCTTTTTCTGAAGAATATCACAAGGCTCATAACAAAAAATAGCATTTATACATAATGAATTACCTGATAAGGTATGCCTTTGGGGCAATGAGCCAAAGGGAATTGTGAGATGCTAGAGTAAGTAGACGACTTAGTAATAAGTACAATAAGTAGAAAAGTTAGCTTT
>VZTI01005236.1:126051-154871 GCA_013397865.1 Struthidea cinerea | reverse complement strand
TTCTGGAGGGGGAAATATACAAGATTGATGTTCATTTTCATATTTACAAAAATTACAATGTCCTCTGTATCTCTACAACGGTAGTTGATTTGCAATTAAAATTTCCTTAGTCTATATGATAGAAAGTAATTTACCAATATCAACTTGAGGTTTCAATAACAGATATTAAAAACACAGACATAGCACAATAGCATTTTATATTGTATGAAACTGTTCCTATCTGATCAATAATGTATTTCTTCTTAATTATTCAATATTATTTAGTGAAAATTTTATGCCTACTGGAATATTAATATGATATAATAAGTGTAAATACACCCATTTAAATTAAAATACTTTAGCAAAAGTTTTGATGCATTGATAGTCATGACAAAGCAAAGTAATCTATTGAAGTGCAAAACAAAGACAAGGAATTCTAAAATTCCTAAAGAATTGCAGGAAAATTATCTTTATAAATCATATACTTGATATTTTTTGCTTTCAAAAACTATTGCATATATAAATAATCTATCTAAAATATTCATAAATATTCTGGGTTTCCATTTATTTTTCATGCCCTGTGTATAAATTTTCCGTTTCTCAGAGCTTTTAGGAATAAAAGATGCTCCTGTTTAGTGCTATAGAATGTCAATTTCAGATCTCCAGGAATTTAGATTTTCTTTTAACTGAAAAGGCTCATTCCAAATGGAGAATATACCAGATTCTATATTCCTGTGAGAACCATGAAAGTGCTACCAAGCTTCTGGATAAATTTATGTAAGGGTGATAATATCACTGAGCAGACAACCTTTGCAGTAAAGAGCTGCTCCAGATCCATTGTATACTTCAGGCTGTGGCTACAGTCCTGGATTCACTGATCTTGACAGCAGAAGTCTTCTGATGGGACCTCATTGCACAGTGGTGCAGGACGAAGATCTCATTGCATGTCCCCTCTGCTGAAGGTGTCTGACCGCAGTTGTCCATGATACCTGAGCAAACATGGAGCAAGGAAAGGTGAAAAAAAGGCAAAGAAATTCTGCAGAAAGAGCAAGGAAAATGTTCACAGAACTTCTTAAAATTCTGCTTCATGCCAATACCATTATGTACTTATTTGGGAAATAAAAACAAACAAAAACATAGCAAGCTCTTTTCTCCCAAAAAACTAAGTAATGTTGCAGAATAGGACATAAAGGAAGTTTATGAGATACAGAGATCTGAGATTTATGAATACTTTAAACATATGGACTTATACAGTCCTTGGAGTAATAATCTCAGACAAACTGGAAATTTATCTGTAATTTAAGGTATATAGCTACCTAAACCACATGGGATCTGCAGCTCCCAATATTGAGGCTGCCTCCATGAGGACTACCTGGGGTAGTGCTACATCACATCCAATCATCCCACACTGACATTGCTGCTGTGTGGGGCTGTTCTCAGGGTTAATGCACATGCTTAAGTTACTTTGCTCAATGGGACCTACAGCACTGGGAAATTGTGAAAAGAGAAAGACGGAATTAATTAGAAAGGAGATAAAATTCACAGAAGCAAAACAGAGGGGCAAGAATGGATTGTACTACATTTCCCCTTTCACTATCAGACATATTGCTGTTCCATTGGTAGAAATGGCCATTTTCACTACAGCAGCACCTAATTGTCACAGCTACATGTTTCAAGCTGTCAAAATATAATAGGCCTTACTAAACTGCTGCTGGTGGATAAGACATGATGCTTAAAACAAAGCCAATGGAACAAAAAAAAAAAAAGCCAACAGAAAATGGATATTCCTCTCTCACAGATGCAATATTAGGAATAAAGCAAAACCCTAGACAATTTAAAATAGCAGAGGTTATGAATAATGCTGTAAACTGCTCAGAGATATTCTAATTAAAGTAGGCTGAGCTATCTCAACCATAGGATGCCCTCTGTGAGGCCATATACCTTGCATATGCCCATGCTTAGATAGGGGTCTGTTGCTGATTCAGATCTGAACTCAAATTTGTAATAACATTTCATACAGTTTCTTTCTAATTTTTACCTCATGTATTTTCTGTTCTTCAATGAATGCATAAACCCAAAGTACTGGAAAAAGACAATAAGCTGTAAGAGGACAGCTGTACAGGACACTAGCCTACTCAGGTAGACCAATGACCCCTTTAGCCTGTATCTTTCAGCTCTTTAAACAACCTAGACAGCGACCAAAGTCATCCCCATGGGACATCACTTGTGGCTCTTCTCTAACCTAGACAGAAACTATGAAGTCTTAACCCTTTGTTTGCTATCTTTACATCAGCTTTCAACTCATAAAATGTTTCCCACCTTCCAAGTATACGTGCGTGGCAGCTTTGTTCCTGTCCCAGCTTTAAGTGTTGAATCTTCTCAAGCACTTCTGAAAGATCCAAATACTTAATGTCCACTGAATCCTCTTTATCCATGCATTTAATTACATGCTCACAAAGTGCTAGGAGGTTAGTGAGACAGTGTTGTTCTCCACAAAATCCTAGCCCTTCTTGGTTATAGATTCTTCTCTTTTAGCAGAGATGGTGGTCAGTCACCAGTTTCCAGAAATCCCATTCAGATCTTGAGACAGGAAAAATTGCTGCAAACCATTCATTTTCATTTATTCATTTATTTTCAGGAAAGATTTAACAAATATTTAAGGGTTTGCATCTGTGCTTCCATGTGCTGCATGGAAGTGTCTCCAAGAATCCCAGTATCTGAGTTGCAAAGGGAAAAAAGGAGGGAGGGAAGGGGAAAAAAAAATTCTTTTACCCTCTGAATGTTCCCCCATTTTTAATACAGTGTTTGAGGAAAAACTAAAAGCGACATCTCTAGTACAAAAGCAGTGGAGCTACTGCATTTGTTGTCATTAAGGTTTAAATTCATAAATACTATAATTACAGTTAGCAGTAAGCGATATGAGCAGTAAGCATATCCACTTGTTCAAATCCTGCAGTGTTTGCCTATGTGGGAAACCCTGAGAATTCTAATTTAAGACTTTGAGTCACCTCCAAGATAGGGAAGTAGAGTTGTTTGTTATAAAGGGAGGCACAATACTGTAATTACTTTTTATGCCACTGTCAGCATCTTTAATAAGTATCTGTGCTCTCCTCAGCCTGTGTACTAAACCTTGATACAGTGGGTATAGAGTAAAATTGGCACTTCTTTGTCCTGCTTTGTCCTTCCTATTAAAGTTGTGCAGCTAAAACTCAGATAAAGATACTATTTTCTAACTAATGAGTAGAAAAGAGGCTTATTTAATTTATTTGTGGCATTGTTGCACGCTTAGCACAGGACCCATCATGAACAGATTTTTGGGGTTTGCAGAGTGCTTATCATGCACAGTAGGGGAAATATAACCTTTGGCATAATGTTCTTTTCTGTTTTTCTCATATGTGTCAAAATCTTATCTGTTCTATGGGTATTGACCCCCTTTTTCCTTTCAAACACAATAAATATGTTAATAAAAATGAATAACATAGTAAATTAAACTCAGAATAGCTATTCCTAACTTCAGTCTCAGAACCTGTCTTATCTGCTTCAACCTGTAGAATCATTTATGTTACCCTAATCTTGTTTCCTTAGTCCTGTTTCCCCTTTTCACTTAACCTTTTCAGAAAAATCTCATCTCCTTTTAAGTCTTGCTTTCTCTTGGGTTTTAAGCTGTGACAATTCCAGTAGCATTACAACTTCAACAGCTCTGGTAGTCAGTGGATGGCAAAATCACTAGGTGTTTGAGGGACTTTCTGAATAAGTGATCAGATACATTCACAGTGTGATGATTTAGTTTCAGAGTATAGGCCATAGGTCATCCTCAACTTTTCACCTGCAATGAAAGAAAATACTGTCTTGCTTTTTAAATTGCCAAGAGGAACCTGTGTAACCTCTTCTAATTACTTTCCCCTCACAGTTAAAAACATGTACCTGATTAAAAGGCTGTGTTTGTCTAACTTCAGCTGCCAGCCATAGGATCTTATTATGTTGCCGGCTGCTATGCTAAAACTTCATTATCAATACCATTATTAATTTAATTGATATTTTGTTGCTGCTTTAAGATTAAACTCTTAACTGGTATTTCTAACTGTGCTGTAAAGGCATGTGAAACATTACTCACTGCAGCCAGTCATTTGGAGCATGGCTCTCCCTTATCATTTACTTGAAAAACTGGATGTACAAAAAGAGCAACTGGAATGAGAATGGACGAGTCAGGTCTGCCAGTGAGTAACTCCTACATTGCTCCTGCTTCCCATGAACGTGAATGGCTCAGCAAAGTATATGCAGTGGATAATCAGATCCACTGAATTTTATTGTCTAGATGCTGGAAAGCATAAATTTCAATTCTGAACAGCTGTCATGTTTCACCACATTCCTGCCCCTTCTGTTTTTACTATCTACAAATATTCATGTGAATGTCTTATTGTTCCAAAGGATTTTTGGAGAATAGCTACTCTACTATAGAGACATGCATTTGCAGGCAAGTAAGTGTTTCTGCAATAAAAAGACTAATGTATTTTTCCATTTAAAAACACTTAACCCACCAATCAAGGAAGAGAAACAAACTCTAAGATGACCATTGACATGCCCTGAAGAGAGAGTAGCAAACAACTGAATCCACGAAATATTTCAGGACTTTTTGTCTATCTGTCAAGTACATCTAAATAATAAGCATTTTCACATAAATAAATCTTTGTTTACTGAACAGAACTCAGTACAGATTTTGTTTACTACGAATTATTTCCTGTTGTTCTGAAAGCAAAAATTATTTTCATCCATTTCTGATACAGAAAGAATGCTATTAACCATCAAAAGCTGGTCTTCAGACCAGTCTTGGCTTTCAAAATTTCAAAATGTGCTTGCTTGCTTTTGGTGTTCCTGCAGTGTGAAATGTTACCTCGTTAGGTCACTGCTTTCATTCACTGAAGTGCTGGAAGTGGAGCAGGTAATTGTGCCTGGATAGATAAAACACATTCTCAATACCTCTGTTAAAATATTAGGGCTGCTGGTCAGGAGTGCTCAGACTTGCTCAGGAATTTTAGGTTCACAGCGTTCACAGATGAAAGTACAAACTATTTGATCTCAATGCACATGCTGACATCTTTGCTGGGTACAATGAAGACTTTTCGCTATGCTTCTGAGTAGCTGCAGGAGCATATTTACAGCTCAGTGGCTGAAGTCGCAAATCTGTTTCTCTTTTCATTTACAACAAGAAAAGTGGTATGATATTTGTTTCTGTTTTAAGAAGTCAGTGGTCTAATAAACATGTATTTTCTTTCAAGTGTGAACAGAGAGATTAGAATAGGTTCCCTAAATATCTATTTCAGGGAAAACTAAATTAGATCTGATTAGCTTTTTATCAAATTAATAAGAGGCCATCATTTGTGCAGCAGACAAGTTTATGGGCATGTAAAATGTGACAAGATATTTCTCTAATTTGCCCTTTAGCTATTCTTTTGTGGAAATATATTTTTCACTGCCTGGAGATTTTAAACATTTCCCAGATCTATTTTAGAAACTGGAGAGACCTCATTGTCTTTCTCATGAATTTTCTACACTGAAAATACCTCTGGTGATGAACAAATGTACTTTGTATGCTCTTGGCACTGGCACTAACAGCTTCAAACTAGAAATTAATTTTTAAACACCGGGCTTCTGTGACCACTGCACTGCTATTAAGCTCTCTGGCATGATCTTTACTTTTACTCTGTCACAGCTGATAACAGTTTTTTCTTCCTTTTTTTTTTTTTTTTTTTTTTTTTTTTTTTTTTCTTTTTGAGCTCTATTTTATGGTGCTTGTTACCTTTTCCAGAAAATTAATATTTAACTCAAAGTGTATTGGGAAACAAAAAAAACCAAGCATAGTACAGGTACATCCTGGTCATGTCAGAGTTTTCACTTTATCTGCAAATAATAGAATTCCAGTTTGGCTCAGCTGTTTGCACCTTGGTGGAAAAACACCATATTGACAATTTTCTGTTCCTTTCAATGGCTGTCGTCCTGTAAAAAAAATCTGCAGCATCAGCGGGCCCAGCAATCGAAACCTTTTAAAGGAAATACTTGAAAAGGAAAAGCCATCTGTCTTTTCCAAAGTTTTCTGCTTGCTGTCGGAAGAGAATAAGCTGGAACACTCGTTTTCATCCTGGCTATTTTAGTTGTCTTGTCTTCTAAAATGATCCTTGGAGTCATAACTCTCTTGATTGACATCAAAATACTGATGAAGATCTCCGATATGTAGTAGAAGAAGAATGAAGCTGAAAATGCTCAGATGGGAATTGGGAAGCATACACTTCAACTGTACATCTCTCCACTCCTCTGGGACCAGAGCTGAATAGGTTCCAGAATACCTGAGAATGAAAGTTAAAATCCATTTTGCATCTTAAATTCATCATGCCAGAAGAAGAATTTAACACTTCCCTTAAGATTCCAGAGGGTAGAAGCCTAAGGCTTATAGCAAGCAAAGTAATCCTGCAAATAATTCCACCTCTTTTTGTCTCTTTTTAAAGTGTGGTAATATTTAAACTGCTGCAAATTACACCACTAGAATGAACTAACATGATGTAACAGAAGATTCAAATATGAACTTGGGCTGATTAAACTGCATGTTTATGTACAAGGTGCAGGTGCTATCATTAACATGTTGAACTTCCTTAACTCAATGTTCTCCAAACTTTGTGGTAACAGCCCAATCAGAACTGTGCTGTTACTGATAATACTAATTTCTCTCAGGGTTCTTGATTTTATCCTCTGAAATTTGGATGTTCTCTATAAGTTATGGCTTGCTTCAAAAGTCCAGCAATAATTGATATTTTGTGTAAATATGCAGAAAAAACTCCTTGCAACTTGGAATATTAAGGCATGGATAAAATTCTGTCCTTGTTGAAATCAACATCTGTTCTGCTTCTGAGACTAGTCTAGATCAGATTTCAACCTTGTCAAAGAAAACAGCAGATACTTTCTTTGTCTTCACTAGACTTCAAAAAGGAAGAAGGCTATGTCCAAAATTCCTCTCTGTTTTGATTTTGGAGTTCCAGGGCATTTACCTTGTTTAGCATTAGTTTGGATGGGACTATTTCTTTCAGAAAATAAATGAAATCGGAATGCGTGAGTGAAAATACAGAGCATACAGAGTAACTTTTCTGAAGGTGTTGTTATGGGAGCTCAAATATTTCTATTTTTCTGTCTTCCTTCTGAATATCGACCTTTAGTTGGAGCAAAAGCTTTACTACTGCTAAGGCCAGGTACTTCCTATAGGTTATTGTTTCTACTGAAGAGTAAGTAAGCAACAGTAGGACACCGTGTAGCAGCTGTGATATGCTCTAGGTATTTCATATATATTCTAATTTTTCTAAAAGCACCTTTTTTATATCAGTGTGCGAGTTAAAATATTCATTTGGTATGATAGTAAAATAAAGATTTTACCTTTATGTTGCTGACATAGACTGTCACAGTAATTTTGTAAAGGAATTTATATGAAATATATATGTATACTTACATATCGTAATAATAGACAAGCATCATTTACCTTATGGTATGTGTTGATATTACCTTTAATGCTAAGGCAGGTTCCAGAGTTTTTGAGGCCAGATTTTATGTTCTTGAATATTTTATCCCAACACTAACACTGAGTGAGGTTTAGTTCACACACGTCAATGGTTTTAATGCAGCAACCTATTCAGCTGGATCTAAGACATAAAAATTCTTCAGCTTGCTTGGGAGGCTTATTCAACACAGTGAACTTGAGCTCAGCTGAATCACAATGTGGCAATGCAAAGGTGCCTACAGAAAACTAAATTAAAAATATAAATTAAAAATTCAGAGCAGAAGCTATTGTGGAAAGTTTGCCCTAGGAACAAAATATTGGAATGCTTGAGTAAGTTATTGTTCCATGTAGAAGATCGAATTGCTCTCTTCCAATTTGTTCTGAAATGCAATGAAAGCTGAAAAATATTAAGCCTACTGGTTTTCTGGGATAAGAGTAAAAGAATGCAATTGTGAGCTCTCATTTATTTGCCAGGTGGTCATTCAGTCTCTTGAGTTTGTTGTTTTGTGATCAGGGCATGAGGACTAATATATTTGAGCAGCAATTCATTATTCTGTGTGTGCTGCCTTTTCTAGCTCACCTATAATCTAATGATGATTACAACACCTTCCACGCATTGACTACATCCTTAAAATCATGCATGTCATAACAATAGTTAAATCTTCATTTCCAGCCATAAAGTCACAGATATTTTTTAATAGAATAATGTACAGGACATGGATTAACTTGGCTGGAGAGCTGGGGAAAAATTATGAATCAAGAAGAGGCTGGGAGAGGATTTGCTTGCTCTAAAGTATACAGAATTTTTACTGGAGTTCTCAATTGTTCTCTGTAGCCACCTTTTTGACGCTTGCTTCCCTTGTTGCAGAGGGAGGGTTTAGTGAACAGCACTGTATTTTGTAGTGATGCAAAATACCAGAGTTGTGGGGTCCACTACATGGCTGACAGGCAAAGGGAGAAATGGTCACAGTGAAAGGGGCACCCCACTGAGTAGCAGCAATGTGTCTGCTCCCAGGGATACCACCTGAAAGGTAGAGACATCAAATAATGTTTTAGGAAGGACTCAGTCATCTGGATCTGAGAGTTCTTGGACTTCTTGGTTGGTGAGGACTATAGATTGTCTTGCCACGTGCAAAGGTAGTGGACAAAGAACCTACGTACTTAAGTTGAAAACAGAAAGAGGATATGTGACAGAGTAGGATGAGGTAAAATATCTGGGAACAGAATTTCAAAGCTGTTGAAAAGATGTAAGAAGACCATGATTACTATAATAGCATTTTCTAAAATTTTTCCTGTGCAGGACAGTGGAGGAGATAGCGCTGCAGGGCTGTGAAATGAGCGCAGATCTTTCACATTCCCTGCTCCCTCCTCAAATTAAATATCTTCTGTGGTGCCTGAGAAAGGAGGAAGTTATCCTGAGAAAAAAGCCCATCTCTTTTCTTCCCACTGGCACAAGTAAATGTATATAAAGGTAGATTTTATTGGAGTATTTTAATGCAGATTTTAGTTGTTTGTGTGTTTATGCCCAGAAATTAAGACTTCATTATAAATAATGTAAATTAGTTGTATTGAGTTACTGAAAACAAAATAGTTGTTTCAATTAAAAACTGCATATTTTCACTTAATGCATGCCATTCTGAGATAAATTCTGGTATATAATTTCCTCACTTCTATCAAAGTGGAATGGTTAAATGATACTTAATAGTAGCGGTGAAATATCTGAATTGTGGGTAATAAGACTAGCCAAGTGGGGGATGGCAAATCCAAGATATCTCAGTGTATAAGAATGCCTCCCTAAAATTTGCATGAAGTGATAGCTACTGTAAAATGAGACTGTGAAATGCAATTCCTTGGTCTGGCACTGAGGAAGATGGTGTGAAGCAGTATTAATTGCAATAACTGTGTCAGTTCATAAAAAACTTGCGTGGAATAGACATAGCGCAAATAACAGTGTATATGAAAATGCCCATGTCCTTGTTGTAAAGAAATCTCTTTTCCAAAGGGAGCAAAATAATTTCTCCTTATCCTCAAACATTCTCTGATGGCCTTCATTTGCTGAAACACGGCAAGCATGATATAAGTTCCAGTAATCCTGAACTATCCTGATGTGGTTGTTTTATTACTTTTACATCTTTCTTTCTTCTAAAAGCTAATAATGAGCCCCATTCATTGTTTGCCATTTATATTTGTATAAAGTGTAATTTTTCTAATGTAAGTGGTTACAAGCTGAAATGTAAACTTCTCCTTTCTGGTCTGCGGAGGAAATTTGCCGCGGGTGAGTGCTTTGTTTATATCAAATACAAGCTAGCTGCTAGATTTTTATTAGCCAGTGATAACTGGGACAACAGTGTTCCTGGGGTGACCGAATATAGCTGTCAAATATTCTTTTGGAAGAAGTGATCACATTTCTCAGCCATGGAGAACTCTAATATAAGGTCAAGGAGGTTTCAGAAGGTCATGGATGCTGTTTCACTGAGCTACAAAGGAGCTGATAAAGCAGTGTTGGTCTAGCAGAAATGATTCCCAGGGGGAAGTGTTAATAAGACTATCTTTGGCAGGTAGAAGGGCAGTGGAGAGAGTGCTTGGAGGAGAATGTCTCCTTGGAATGGTAACACCATAAAACTTTTTGTTTTTTAAAGTTTTAAATATGAAAACACCTAGCCTTTTTGTAGAAAGTATTTTGGAATATATATAGATATATAAAAATAGAGATTTGAAGACTTTTTGAAGTTTTTATTAAAAAATCATGCAGAATTTATTCTTATATCCATGCCATAGGATTCTGTCCTTATCATCTGTCAAGCAATAATGGATTTTGAGCCCTTGCAAGTAATTTTTGGTCGGAAGAATCTGGAGATTTTGTTAGGCTTCCTAGCTGTATTTATGTTCCTACTTCTGAGAAGAAGGAATACAAATTACACAGGCAACTCTACTTTTTAGGATTCTCAGCCAGAACACTAGAAATTGCTTCATTGAAAGTAGTGGTAGGTATCTCCAAAACTGAGGGCAAGAGGCAGACAGCATTTTTCTGGTATTTCAAAAAAATTTTGACTTAACTAGCTAACACTTCATTTAGAATAGGGTACTACACTGTCTTCTAAAAAAACAAACCAACCAAACAAAAAAACCTCCCAAAAACCAACTGTGTGGCTGAATTTGAAAATACAACTGGAAGAGAGTCTTTGTAGGAAAATGTTAGAAAACCTATTGGAAAGATTTCCTTAGCATCAGCTTATTAACAAATATATAGTTAGAAGAAAACAAAGTGAGGTTTTTTTTGGTTGTTTGTTTCTAGTTTTTTTTTCAGTTTTCAAATGCACCTGTATTTTTTAGGAAACATATTTTATCCGAGGATTAGGCCACCTGCTCTGCAGTTTGAATCTTCCAGTAGCAGTCTTACATGTATTTTCTCCTTAAGTTCTGTGTCCTGGTTTTCAACACAGCAGATTTTCATTTACCATTTTTACTCTTTACCATTAATGCAACACTATCTAATTGCATATGAAGGCAGCAATTCAACAAAAACTGTTCAGCAGTCTGAGCAGGATAGTGTTTATTTCATTTGGATAATAAATGACCCAGGGAGAGTAAGACTTGTTTATCTATACAGTTATATAGTGTAAATATATATCTCTCACTATATATATCTCTATATTTATATATCTATATATCACTAGTTCTGTGGTGAAGAAGTGATTAACCATCTACAATGAAATAAATAGGCTGCGTTGCCACACAGCAAGTAATACTCCTATCCACAACATCAGAGAGGAAAAAATCCTGGTAATGATTAGCCTGAAAGACGAGTAATTTAGATATTATTCGTTCCCTCACATACAGTAAGGAACTCTCATACACTCTTTAGTTAACTGTTCTCTAGAACTTTGAAAGAAAAGCACAGAATTTAAATATAGATAATTTTTCTTTTCTTTCTGTTTCAGTTAATCCTGCCTACAATTCTTAAAACACAGATTGTGTCTGGAAGAATTTGCAGTCTTTTGTGTTGACTCACTGGCACAATAAGGGCTTAGGAAGAAGAAACCTGGGTGTAACCATATAGGTAATTCCTTACAGAAATAATGTGTGCGCATACTTTTAGATAATGGAATCTTACTACATTATTAATATTATGATAATATTATATTATTAATTAACATTTATATAACATTGTGTTACATGTAAGCACTGCTTAAACTTACAGGCTTTCACAGTATCATGCCAAGATGCCATTTTGTTATTATTAATTGCCTAATTTTTCTTTTGCATTGACTTCATCATTCTTTTTTCACGTTGGCTGCATGTTACTTTTAGCACTAACTAGTAAAATCTGCCTCAAACCTGTATAAAACTGATATTTGAAAACATCATGCATTGCATACTGTTCAGAATATTAACAGATTTAGTAAAAGAAAAAAAACATACCAAGCAATATTTGGCTTAATCCTATTAAACCAGACTGGCTTACGAGTTATTCCTTTCATGCAGAAAGCACATTAGACAGAAGAACAGGCAAACACAGCTTTAGGAACCGCATTGCTGTGGCAAAGCATCAGCCACTGGGTGCCACTGTTGATCCACGCGGCTTTATGCAAAATACTTCCTTTGGCAGAACAAATGTTTCTCCCCCCATGAACAGCAGGTGCTCTCTTGACTGTTTGAACATCCCTACAGAGAAGAAGAGGGCCTGATTAAGGAAAAAGACTTTCTTCTTTCTCTTTTTTTTTTCTTATTTTCTGATAAAGATTCTCTCTCTCCACCACCTCTGTTATTAGTTAGCCTTACTGAAGACATGTACAAGAATGTAAAACTGGAACTAAGTTTAAAAATGGGGTTGCTTGGTGCTTTGTGTAAGGGTTGCATGTATTGTGATCTGCTGAATTCCAAATCTAGTAGAGTCAAATATAAAAAGGAAAGAGACTTCTATGATAAGAGTGTTTGCTAAGTTTTGTGTTATTGCAAACACATGCCCCTGTTTTACTAGGCTTTTTTTTTTCTTTGCTGCTGCTGCCGCCGTTTGGAGCGTGGTATACAGAAGCATCACAGGAAACTGAGAATAAGGAACTTTCTCATATATGAAAGAATATTGCTTTTTTAAAATCTGTGTAAATATGGGGAAACCTACTCTTCATTTTTGCCTGGATTTTTTAACAGAATGAGTAATCATTTATTCCCCTGTAAGACTGAAAACAGAAGAAACAGCAAAATGAGTGCTGTGAGCTTACTTCAGTGGAAGATGCCAAATATGCTTCCTATTTTGACTTTAGTCAATGAGTTTGACATTTTTTCTGTAATCAGACTTCTGGGAAATTTTTCTTGTTTGAGTATCATATTTTTCTTCAAGTCAAGGTTTTCTGTTTGTGTCCTTCAGTTTGTGTCAATAACTCAAAACATTAATGATTTTTATATTCCTGTAAACTGGAAGGTTGTTTTTCAGGGTTCTGTTATAGAATTCAAACGTCATAAATTCATAAAAGGACCCAAAGCAAACAACTGAATATTCAGTGGTATTCACTCTGTTTAGGGCTTTCCATTTCAAATCCTCATCAAGGAAAAACACAATCTTTTCCAGATAAGCCCAGAATTCATGGCACATAGAAAAAAGACAAAGGTTTAGAAAGTCAATAAACCAATTCTATAACTATTCAACAAGTTTGACTTTTAGGAACAATTCAAGCAAATTATATCCTTACCTTTCTTTCACCTAGTTATCTGCTTGCTCAAACAGATAGAAAAGACACTATAACCACATGGGAACAGAGGACTAATTTCTATGAAATAACTTAAATACTTTAAAAATTGCAAAGAACATATCTCAGAAACCTGTATATATTGACTCTTTGAAGAAGCAATTTGTTTATACATTTTCTGTTCCTGCCAGCACTATAATGTGCACTAAACCGCACAAGTCACTGGGGCTAGTTTATGAACCCTTATATTTCTTTTCCAGCATTCCTAATGCTAAGAAGAAATAATACAGCTCACGTTTTCCCAGTCTAACAGAACTCTTTTTCTTTTCCCTTTTCCTGTTCTCGATCTGCAAGCCAGATTATTGCTTTACATTGTGTCATTTTTTAAACATATGGCAGCCTGTACAATTCAACTCAGAATGTGATTTTAAACCCCAAGACATTTTTTTCTTTTGGTCTTTCTCTTTCTTTCTTTCATTACCCTTCTATCTCTTTCTTTTTCTTCATTAATATTTGGAGCACTGTATAATCAAATACCAATCCACTCCAAATGAATAATGATAGAACTTTACAAGAGACTGTGAGCTTTTATATAGCTAAGGCAGACCATTGCTATGGTTGTCCTCCATTTTGTGAGCTAATTTTCAGAGAAATAGACCAAAAAAGTGACATTCCCATGCAAATTTCACCTTTCCCTGGTGCTTTCACTGAAGGTTTTTCTGTTCAGTCATGTTAGTGTGTAGACTTCAAGAGGAATTTCTAAGGTATAATGTGGGTGTAGCCAAAATGTTCTTTCAATTCAAAACTTGACTTCAGTGTTTTGTTCTCTTTTCATTGATCTTTTTTTGTGTCTTTTGGATATTTTGGAAAATGTAGAGGTATTTGTGAAGTGTCAGAAAGACGTACTTATTTTTATGTACACAGCACAGTTTCTTCTATTTGGATAAACAATATATCCACTTTTTGAAAACGTACTGTATCATATCAAGGTCAATAGTAAACAACTGAAGTGGTAAATAAAACACTTTTTTTTCAAGCAGCATTGTTGTTTAACATTGTTTCAAAAGAAGAGTAGTTTACTGGTGAGAAAGTTCAAAGAGGTATGAACATTAAAAAGAAAAAAATCCAAAAGCTAGACTGGGACGGTGTGAATGAATTTTCATCACAGAAAAAGCTTGAAATAATACAATGATTAGAAATCAGCACCAATGCACTAAAAGAAAGATGAATATGAACTGATAACTTTTACTGAAGCTATCGTTTTTATAAGTTGCCCATGACTAAGCAGATTTTTGGGAAATATTACAAAAAAGTTAATATTGACGCTACATAATTTTGTTACTGATGATAAGTCAAAGAGACATCATATTTATGATAATGTAGTGCTCAAAAAAAATGAGCACACATTTCAAGGAAAAAGGTTTTGATTTTGGAGTTAGTTGTGATTTAACAGAAATGCAGTGCGACTGGTGAGACCTGAATCAATATGAGATAGATATTTCTGAAATTACAGATCTAGGAAAACCAAATAGTTTCTCAATTTTGCTCATTACTACCTCAATTTCTAAATATGGTGTGTAGTTTTCTTTTGAAAGAGAGGAGACCAAACAGACTTATGAAACAATATCTAAAAAGGGAAAAGTTTATTGTAGAGTTAAGTTTATTATTGTGGGAATTCTAAGTCCTATGGCACAACATTGTGAGAGAGAACTGGAGCAGTTCTCATATTTAGTATGTTTCAGTGTCTCTGGCTGCAAAATTAACAAGGTACCTCGGTGATGAAGGTAATATACACCCAGCTGTTTATTTTCAGATAAGAAGAAACTTTGTGGAATAATGAATAACACAGAGCAGTTAAGATATAGTTTTATCTTTTAGCTATACGTTGTACAATATCAAGAAAGTAGAATATATTACACATTAAATTATTTTCCTGCTGGATATAGTAATTAATAATTTGTACTGATTCATACATTATTGTTTGGCTGAAGACAAAGAGTATATTTAAATCAATACAGATTGAGAAAAATTACGAGAGAGAGGTGAACTTACTTTTTTAAAGTCATTAAAAATATCTTTAAAAAATTCTTTTAGTGAACAAATTACCAAGTATCAATGGCTTGCTCTTATCTTGCAGTAATTCATATACATTTATAAGTGTGAGCATCACAGAAACATTTCACTGGCTATTAAAAATAAAGAAGATACATGAGATTTAACAGTAAGTATAAAATAATGTTCTACTATCTTGAAATATGAGATCAGAGAAAAATCTCAGTGAATGATATGATTGTATATTAGACTGTGTGTCGCAGATTTTATATTCTTTTCTAAATAACTTGTCTTGACATCTGCCAAAACAAGTTAATAAGGTCTGCAATGGCAATTGCTCTATGGACACAGGATGGGAGAGAAACCAAAGGAATGGCTTGATTCCTCCAGATTGTGAACTTTAAACGACAACCTGTCATTGTATTTATGACAGATGAAGTTGCTAAGCCACTATCCATCATATTTAAAAAGTCATGACAGACGGGTGAAGTTCTCAGTGACTGGAAAAAGGAAAACATAACCCCCAATTTTAAAAGGGAGTGAGGAACATCCAGGGAAATACAGGCTAGTCAGTCTCATCTCTGTTCCTTGCAAGAGGAGATCCTCCTGGAATCTATGCTAATGCACATGGAAAAGCGACAGGTGATTGTTGACGGCCAGCATGGCTTCACTAAGGGCAGATGATGCCTGGCAATTTTCGTGGACTTTTACAGTGGGGTTGCAGCACTGGTGGATAAGACTTGTGCACAGCATTTGACATTGTCCCAGCATTCGACACTGTCCTGCATGACATCCTTGTCTCTAAACTGGAGAGATGTGGATTTGATGCGTGAATAAGGAATTGGTTGAATGGTCACACTCAAAGTGTTGTGGTCAATGGCTCAATGTCCAGGAGGAGACCAGTGATAGGCATCTACTTCACAAGTTGATTTTGGGACCAGTATTATTTAACATCTTTGTCAGGGATATAGACAGTGGGATTGAATGCACTTTCAGCTGGTTTGTAGAGATGGGATACCATCCAGAGGGACATAGAGAGGGGAGCCCATATAAACCTCATGAAGTTTAACTCAGGCAAGGTCCTGCACCAGGGTCAGGGCAAACTCAAAGAAGGGTACAGGCTGGACAGTGAGTGGGCTGAAAGCAACGCTGCAGAAAGGACTTGGGGATGTTGGTAGATAAAAACCTAAATATGATCTGGGAATGTGCACAGTATGCACTCGCAGCCCAGAAAGCCAGTCCTATTCTGGACTGCACCAGAAGTATGGCCAGCAGTTTGATAGAGGTGATTCTTCCCCTCTCCCCAACTCTTGTGTGATCCCCATGGAATACTTCACCCAGTTCTGGGGATCCCACCTAAGAAGGACATGGATCTGTTTGAGCAAGTCCAGAGGAGGGTCATGAAGGTGCTCAGAGAGATGAAACATCTCTCCTTTGAAGACTGGCTGAGAGAGCTGGGGCTGAAGAAGAGAGGGGCTGCAGAAGAGAAGGTTCTGGAGACCCGTTCTAGCAGCCTTCCAGTACCTAAAGGGAGCCTACTGGAAAGATCCAGAGGGACTTTTTATTGGGTAGTGTTAAGGGTAATGCTTTTAAATTGAAAGAGGGTAGGTTTAGGTTAGATATTGGGAAGAAATTCTTTACTGTGGTTGTGGTCAAGCACTGAGACAGGTTGCCCAAAGAAGTAGGGGTGCCCCATTCCTCGATGTGTTCAAGGTCAGTTTGGATGGGGATTTGAACAACCTGGTACGGCGGAAGGTGTCCCTGCCCATGGCAAGTGGGTTGAAACCAGGTGATCTTTAAAGTTCCCTTCCAAACCAAACTGTTCCATGATACTCTATTTTCCTTATCTTAAGTCTAAGAAATTAAGCAACCTGTAAAATGGGCAAAAACTAATTTTATTCTCCTTGGAAAATTCATATATCAGAGAGATAACAACAGATAACTAGAAATATGATTCCTATTTCATATGACCTTAATTTACCAGGGTTTGGACTGTGAATTGGAATTTGGCAATGAGATTGTAAGATTCTAATTAGTTTATGGTTTCTTAGTTTATGCTTCATGCATATGCACAACATCTTAGGGGAGATATTAAACTGATTAGGGTTTTGGAAATAGGAAAAATCAAATCTTAATGCTAAAAAATTACCAAAATTACAAGCAGATTATCCTGTTCAAATATATTATTGGGTTATCTTCTTTTCAAATGATAAATAATACTCTTCTATTTGTCTAATAGTTCTCTCTGTACATGCATTGCAGGGTAAGGTCTAGAATACAGAAAAATATATTAAACAAACAAAAATTAAGAAAAAGATATAAACTTTAGAACCCTTGACATTGATAACTGGAAATATGTTCTATCTGAATACCTACCGTTTACTTGGATGGTGGCAGAAATTAGCTTTAAAATGATGTGAGATTTTAGTATTTTATCACTGCAACTAGATTGGTATTGGGGGCAGAGGAAAGCTCTGGGATAAAGAAATGCTACAGTTTCAACTTGAGCACTCCCAGAAGTTATCTGTTAATGAAAAATAAGATCTATACCTCATCTGATGTGAAGGAAAGGAGGTGTTATAGAATGTGAAAAAATAATGCATAATACAGTGGAAACATTTTTTTCTCACCATTAATAGAAGAAAACCTAATGTGTTTCTGCAAGTTAAAGCTGTAACAATTGTCAAGTTACTAACTAGGTTAGAACATTTTCATTAGTCTCTCTTTTTAGAAAAAAATCTTAAAAAGACTGGGCTATTCCCTGTGTTTTTATTATGCAGAGATATGGATTTTTCTGATTGGAAAGAAGAGATGCACATCGAACAAATAAGTGGACAATTGAATAATAATCTGTGCGCTGTTGCTCTCTTGATATTCACTTTAAAATCCACTCCAAATAAAAGTAAACATTCCACTCTGGTCTGCTTTGCTATTAGTAATCAGCCAACACAATGATTTTTCTGCAAGCCTTCTTAAAACACTATTAGTAATAGAATTGATATATAACAACTGAAATTTTGTCGGAATCTTTTATTGGCCCTTGTGAATTATATAAAATTGCTATTTAACTGTGCTGTCATCTTAAAATTCTGCAAATTTCACATTTTTAAAATATAATGAATACCTTACAAATATATTGATACAGCTTTATAAACTGAGCTGGTTAAAAATCTATGCCACTAAATTTCTGTGGTACAGATATTAATGGTGTTTGAAGATAAGAACTTACAGGCTTGAAGGGGAAACTCTGAAAGGTTTTTTTTTTTGTTTGTTTCCAATGATACTAAAATATTTGCTAAAAATATTGACACATTGAGAAAAGTTTTAAAAGTATTCAACCCTTGAAGATGTTGGATGAGCAAAAAGGAATTTTCCAGAGAGTTCTCTCTCTCTCTCTCATTTATGCAGACATAAGTTTATAATTTTCTAAATCAAGGAAAACTACATGAGACTTTGCAGGAGATCCATCCATCCACTTTAGACATTGTAAGCTTGTTTTATGGTTTTGGTTGTGTACTTGGTTGACTGCTTCTTTCTGTGCTGTTCGTATAAAGTCTGTTTTCTTCTTATGTTTTTGTCCTAAATAAATAATTTAAGCAATACTCATTGTTCCATGTTATGACTTTAAGTCAAGAATGCTTCAGTGAAAACCAGTGCCTTGCATTTCAGTGTAGAAGAACTGCACAATGTCATTTCAAAATAGATTTGCTAGTTAGAGTTGTTAATGCCTGAAGGTTGTCGGAGGGATGGGAGGTCATTCTGAATACTGTAACAGGTAGAAATTTCAAGTGCTCTGCAAAATTAGAACTGCTCTATAATTTTTTTTTTTCAAGCCAGGAGAATAATGACATTTTTTAGGTGAGCTTCACATCAAAAGGAACATTCAGTTTTTTATAGGATTTCGGTTTATTAGAGAGTGAACATTGGTGCAAATTCCAGATTCCTTGTGATTCTTATATAAAGATTTTTCTTTAACTATAGGTAAAACAAATGAAGGCCCAAAACATGAGGGTTCTTAAACCACTGCTCAAAGTGGAAGTTGGAATTCTTATTCCTCAATATAGGTTGTACTAAAATGTTCCCTCCAAAATTTTCAAAATAATAATTTCCTTTTGTCTAAAATCTAGTTCTACTTTCAAGAAAAGTGTCAGAAAACCTTCATTTACGTCAAGCAGTAAAACTTTCAAAGTAGCTATTCTGAACATTAGAGTAAAATAGCATTGAACTGAACTGTCCAAAACTCAACAATTGACATATTGCAGTCCGCCTTTCTTAACAAATGCATGCAAATGCATAAAGTATCAAATTACCTCAGTCCAATATTAAAGTTTAATTGGGGAAATAAAAATGAAGTACTTTTTTTACTGATTTCGGAAACATGGCAATGCTCTCAATCGTAGAAAATGGGTCTCAGTCTTCCTACACTGTAGTACTCACCAGTCATTTCTGCAGCTACCGTGGGAACACCTTACTTTAGCCATAACTCATGTTATTCACGTAGGAACACATAGGAACCCTCACTTGTCCTGGTCAAAACATTTTCTTTCTGAAGTAAATCAACAATGCTTATACATGCTTCTGTCAAATAAGCATGTATAATTTAATCACTGGGACTTTATTTTGGTATATCTCTTGAGACTAAACACCTTTTCTGCAATCTAAGTGCTTCATTCTCCCATGGCTTCTCTTCAGCCTATCAGCCTAAACTGTTGGAGACACCATACACCTTCACTCTGCCTGCAGTGCCTATTAGCTTCAGTTAAAGTAGTGTTGGGCCAATGCTTAGTGGCTTTGAAAATCTCTTTTGAAGGGAATTTCATTCCACCCGATACATGCCGCTTTATGAAAAGGACCAGCTTCAAACACTGTATTTAGCCTTTCTTGGTTGTGCATATGACCACTGAAACAACAAAAACCATGAAACATTTATTATACTTTGATGTAGAGGAAGCATTTGACTCAATTGAATGGTCCTACAATTTTTTTCTTGCTTTAAAAGGTTCTGTTTCGGAGTGAATAAGATTAAATGGATAAAGCTGCTGTGTATTTGAAAGCATGGTTTGGATCAGCTATACTTTTTATAACAAAACTAGTTACCCTGCTTTGCTTCGGCTGCTATAGGACCAGTCAGAACAGAAGATTCAAATGGCCTGTTTGCTGTAATCCAGAACCTCTGACCCTTCACAAATGCACCTAACTGATCAGTAAAATGATATGTTACCTGATGTAACCTGCAAAATCCACTTAATGCCTTCTTTCCTCCTAAATTATACCCATTTTGTAGGCAGGATATATTAATAGCAACATTGTAGACTATACTACCTGGGGTTTCTTTGCAAAAACTGTGTCATTAGAGAGCAAATTCTGCTGCTACCATTTTTTGTAATGTTCCTCTAAGTCTTTGTTTACCTAAAAAGAAAGGCAGAGAGGAGAATTTTGTCTGATTTGGAGGGAGTGGCATAGAATATGGAGGATGAAAAGAAGTGATAAATATGAGGAGAAAAGGGAAATCACAGAAAGATCAACCAAAAGAAAAAAGATAATCATAAAGGTTCATACTACCTGAATATGGCTGTCATATAAGATTGAAATGATACAGAAAGAAAGTGGTTTATGCTACAAAGCTACAGAAGCAATAAGGAAAACTCAAGTGTTTTGGAGGAAAAATCTTCTAACCACTTGGTAAAATCATGAAGACCGAAATATCTTTGAGTGCTATTGAGAAGTACTTTTTACTTTTCAGACTTGTGGACAAAATTTTTGGTGACTGCTATTGTAATTTGCTGTTCTAACACCATGTAATAGCTAGGGTAGAGGGCCATTAATCTTGTGCACTGGAAAAAAAATATTTTTCCTGGTGGCTATATGAGTCATTATTTTTTCTTTTTCACAGCATTAATGGTAATATTTTTTTCTGAAGGAGTTGGCAGCAACTTTTGCCATATAAGGATAAAACAAAGTTATTAAAAAAAAACCTTCTTGAAAGAAACAATCTTCTCATGAGTTAAAACTGCAATTTATTTAAAATTTAATGAAATGTTTTTTTAATGTATTTGTTGTATTTTGTCACAGCAGCAAGGGTATACATAATTTATATCTTGTTTATAAGCCTAACAAATGTGTTTTCCAGAGATAAGGGGTCTGTTTCTAATACCAGTTATTCTTTGCATAGCAGAACTTTCCTAAAAGGTTTATGAACATTACTTATGATTATTTGTTGATGCTGCTGCTTTTTTTTTAATTGTAACCCCTACTTTGCATGCCAGAAATCCTGATGCTTATTCACTTCACTTGACGATCAGTGAAGATCAGCTTCCTTTCAGATTAGCAGGGATTTGAGCATCCTGACCCTGGCCTGTAGATGTACAGCTCTGTTAAGTAAGAAACTCTAATACCTTGTTACCATTTACAGAAATTTAGATATTAAGACCCTGGGCACGAGATAGCTGTCACTGAATTTACCCTGACATTTTTAGCTCCTCATCCCTGTAGTTTGCAGTCTAATCTAACATATTGCAAATCCAAGTGCCAGAAAGCTTTTATCAATTTGAACTTTGTAGTCTATTTCAGCTATATTTTCTAAAGGTCTGATTTCTCCTTAAGCATAGCAGCAAAGTGTCATTTTTTAAGGAAAACCAGCACTGAGAACTGAGCTCTTGAAAATACACATACTAGGGCTCATTGTCCGAATTAAACAATCATGGATGAAATCTTAGCCTCACTGAATTCAGCAGCAAGAATACTCCTGTTTGCAATAGAAACTGGAATTTCACTCAGTACAATGGAAGCATCATTTAAAACTATGCTTGAAGTTCACTCTCAACCTCTTATGGGAAGAAACAAGTTGCTGATTATTATAGTGTTATCATCCTTTTTTCTTTGATTCTCCAGTCAGCAGAGAAATAACACTCACTGGTGGCAAAATAGGTTTTAGAATTATCACTCAGGGAGATGAATGCAGGACTTGTGTACTTCACTCCTAGATCTACTTCTGCTGGCAGCTGAACTGTCAGCTCTCACAGGCACGATGCTCTGCACTTCCCTTTGCAGTGTTTTCTTCACCTTGATAGATTATTAAGCATAGATTTTTCTTCCAAATGAGAGGTTGTATTGTGGTACATAGACAGGATCTGATTTACCACGCTGCTGGGAGCTAAGTTGAAGTGACCCCAGCTTGCAAGACGTCCTTTTGGCAGTCTGCAAAATGAAGTCTCTACAGAACCAAGCGGCCTTGAGAACAGATATGAAGTATGTCTGTACTCTGTCTTATCTTTCAGGTTTCTGTGTACAGAGCTGGGTTAGCAATCTACCTCCTAGTCCCTGATGATTATAAACAAGCCTCTGTGTATGCCTTCAGGTGATTTTTCCTAGAACAGGACTGATACCATTTTAACAAGTTATGCTTTGTGGCTGAGAGAGTCAGGTATTGGATTTAGACCCAGAAGGGGAGAGAAAAGTTGTTTTTCCTCTTCAGTCACTGAGTTCCTTAGTGAACTTGGGCAAATTAATTCACCTCAATAATTTCTCCAACATGTAGAAGGGGAATAATAATTCTTTATATAAATAACTGCTAGTTCTTAGGTTACCTCAGGTAGAGCTGTGACAGAACATGTTCTGCCTGAAACACTGAGGTGTATAGGAGAAGTGACAGATCTTGGAGACAGCAGTAACAGCAGATGTAGAGGTAGCAGTTCTTGTCCTGATCATCGACTCTTTGAAAGACCTTGAAAAAGTCACACATTCTCTCTGTATGGTAGTTTCTAGGAGCATTCCTCTCTCAATTATTTTCTGAGGTCAAATTAATTAACTTTTGTTAGTCATTCATCTACTTGAAATTGAAAGTAGTTTTCTCTTTCACAAAGCAGTGGTACTTCATGGGAGAATCTGGCCTATGACGTAAGGTGCAGTACAAGTGAGAAGCAGGGCAAGGGTTCTCTTGTCATCAGCACTCTTTTACAGAGTTATCCACTGTATTCTAAAGTTCATTCAGAAGTTGTAGGTTGAAATGAACTACCCCAGTATATATGAAGCTAACCTCTCATTCTGAGAAGCAGGGCTTTGTTTTTAAAGTAATCAAGAGTTGCATAAACATCTGATTTACATCAGAGATCTGCAGAAATTTAGATAGTTTAAAAAGGGAAATGATGGAAAATATTTATGGAAAATAAAGGCATATTTCCAATGGTAAGCAAATTAGAAAGTTGGAGAGGGTCTTTTTACAAGGACAAGTAGTGACAGGGCAAGGGGGAATGGCTTCAGGCTGAAAGAACATACGTTTAGATTAGATGCTAGGAAGAAGTTTTTTACTGTGAATATGGTGAGGCACTGGAACAGGTTTCCCTGAGAAGCTGTGGATCTGCCATCCCTGGAAGCGTTCAAGGCCAGGCTGGATGGGGGTCTGAGCAATGTGATCTAGTGAAAGGTGTCCATGCCCATGGCAGGGGGGTTGGAACTAGAGGACATTTCAGGTCCCTTCCAACCCAACCAAATTATCAACAAATAGAGAAACAATGAAAATTCAAGGAAATAATGGGAACATATCAATAATGGATCTCATAGACTAACCACAGAGCTAATATTAACAGGATGTGATTATATTTTTGAGTCATTACCAAAATGTGTAGTGTGTTAGTTATTTCATATAAGAGAATAAGATCATGTTGCAAACCTGTACATACACAATGAAAATGTACATATTTTGGATTTTTTGTAGACTGCAAGAATCAAAAAACAACAGCAGAAATTTTTTTGCTTAAAATTTCAAATGGCTTGTATCTATTCGGGTCACTGTTTCACAAGCTTGGTTTGTCTGTCTCTGACACTCACTGAATGTCAATTGTTTTGTCTTCTGCTGTTTTTTTGCACTATTGTAAAATTGAATTTCCGTTAATTACCCACCCAGGGTCTTATTATTAACATCTATTATTAGGATGCTAGGAAACCCACCATCCAAGTCTGCACAGGATCTGTTTGTCCCCACTGTGGTATGTTGCAGTGAGCCATCATCAGCAGAACCAAGAGGACCATAAAGTCCTCTGGTTTGGGGCTCATACAGCCGCAGAACTCCTGAAAGTACAGAGAACATCCCAAAAGCTGTAAACCATGCCCCACCATTGGCTTCCATTCTCCCCACCTCTCCTTAACCCATTTATTCCTGCTCCCCGCCCTGGTTACATCCCCTGTTTCAGTGTTACTGGCTACTGTATGTTTTCCACGCCCGTGCTGCGGGGGTACAAAACGGCCCTCACACCACATGGCTGGGGGATTGTTCCGTGGTTTCTACCACGCCAACAAACCCTTTGATTCCCCGGAGACCCCCTCCGCCTTTTCCTTTCCTCCTTAGCTACCGGGGGTCGAGGCGAGCCCCGTCTGGGAATTCGCCCGTCCTCCCGCGCCGGACCGGTCCGCCCAGCCTCCGCCCGGGCCAGGCAGAGAATGCTCGGTGCCGGGACCCCGAGCTAGCCAGACGGCACCCAGAAACAATGGTATGCTAGTGGGTGATGTAACATGAGAAGATCCGGATCTCATGAGCTGTGTTTTCCATGTGTAATACTTGTAGGCTGCTCTAATTCAAAGCACAGGGCAGTCCCCAGAAAAAGCCTGCCTCCAGGTCAGGGGGTGGGTGATATATTGGCATGTGTACTTGTTTAATGCATTCAGCCTCCAGGAGCCGGCGGTCCCACTCCAGCATGCTCCAGCCCATGAGTGACGCACACACCTGTATGCGTGGTGGTGCATTAGCACTGTTTATGATGGGTAAATTTGGACTTGAAAATGGATCTGGACAGCTGTTTAAATGGAGATTTAAACTAACCTGTCCTGCCACAAATCCCATTGCTTGGATGCCTGTGCTGCAGCAAAGAAGTTGTTTGTGCAGCGAGGCTGTTTGCCAGCAGAAGGGGACTTGTGCCAGGTTACCTTGCTCTCTGGGAGCTGGTCAGAGCTGCGGTGCCTGCAGTCAGCCCTCCTTGTCCAGGCAGCCTGAGGACATGTAGGTGCTGAGCAGGGCTGTGTGCCTGGTGCCAGCTGTCTCCAGTCAGCCCTGGTGACCCCTGGCACATCCTCCTCAT
The DNA here is from genome assembly GCA_013397865.1 of Struthidea cinerea. Taxonomy (NCBI): domain Eukaryota; kingdom Metazoa; phylum Chordata; class Aves; order Passeriformes; family Corcoracidae; genus Struthidea; species Struthidea cinerea. The sequence continues at coordinate 129,546 of VZTI01005236.1, read as the reverse complement.
TTTTGCCAGTTATCACTGCAAGAAGAAGCAAGTAGGTATCTACCTACTTCCTTATTTAACAGAGGAGGATCCTCATATTCAAAAGCTTCTGTAAATGCCATAAAAACACTGAACATAAATACTTCAAGGCTGCAATACCACAATATCAAAATATTATTTACCTGTTTATTTTCCCTGAAAGTTTGTGTCAAAAGTTACGTGGCCACAACAGTTTCTCAAATGACTCTTGATTTGGGAAGAGTAAGTTACTGATGTTTAGCTCAAAGGGTTTAAAAAACAGTGGGGAATTTTAGATATTCTGTTATTTTTTTTCTTAGTATTACAGTCACCAACATAAATCTTCTGTTCAGATTGCCTGTGCTTTCCCCTGGCTGCAGAAGGTTGCTTAGCAACCTGCTTGGTTTAGTCACATGATAAAAGTACCAAGATGCCAAGAAAGTCCACATTAGAATTATTTTTAAAAGGGTGGTATACTTTTTAAAATTACTAACTAGGTAAAAAGAAAAAAGATCTGTATAACCAAAAAAATTTGTTTTTACTGTGTTACTTGAGGTGTAAACATTCACTGAATCCCAAACTCCAAGCAATTAGTTTTGAATTTTTACAGGCCAATCTACTCCAGATTTCCAGCGTTCAGCCAAAACACGCCACTGGTTGCAGAACAGCATGGTCCCTCTTGATAACAGAAAAAATATTGTATGCCTCTGCAAAGAGAATTAATGGCATTATGACATTTACTGAACACATAAAGTACTTAAACACATCAGAAAATATGTGACTTTGTAAAGGAGTTCAATTTTTAAATGTCAAACTCTCTTTAAAGCAGAGAGATTTTAGAAAGCCTATTTGGATTCCTAGTACAATCACTATCTGTTTTTTAAACAGTATATTTTCTTCTGAGAGTTCGTGCAGCCTCCATCACAGAAATTTTCAGCCAGTGTTATTGCCTGTCAGTTGTAATCCCTCAGAATTTCAGACAGCAAGGGTATAATAAGGTAAGTTTTGTCTTTTAAAACTCACATCAGACAAAGAATTCTTGAAGTTTATTCTTTTACTCACTATGTTAAATATTTGGGTTTTCTTCCACAGAAATTTAAATGTTTATTAAGCACTCAATTAAAAATTCTCATATTAGTGTAGATACCAATATTTTAGTTTAGAGACACAGAAAGGAAAACACATTAATATAAAATGGCTCTGACTCAAACTTCCTTTGCTGAAAAAACCTAAATTTGAATGCAGATTTTGAGCATGAAACTGATATTTGCATTTGAAGTGGATTAAACATGTAGTTTCAGACACAGATTGGTATTAAAGAATTAAAGAGCTAAAATTCTTCTTTTTCTCTGAGGTCCAGCCGCATTGTGACTTCTTCCTGTTTTCAGGAAGGTTCCTCCCCCATTTAAATTTATCAGTGAAATAAAAAATTTTCTGGTGGCTATATTGGTGGGCTATTACAGCTATATGAACTTTGAAAAGGGAAGTTTGTGTTGCTAGACGGGTGGCTCCATTACCTTGTACAATTTCATTATTAATTTAGAGACCTTCTCTTATTCTCTTCCGTTTCCTAACCCCACTCCTAACTGAGCTGTCGATCACTGATTTTGACTCGTGCTGACACCTCTCTCCTGGAGCAGACTGCAACCACTTCCTTCTTTTGCATGGTGGGAATATAATTCCTTTCCTTACCTTTATTGCTCTCTGTTAGTCAGCTGGTTCCCTTTGTCCTTGTCTCTACCACCTCACTGTTGGAACAAGAATATATTTTCCTAGCGGGTGAAAGGATATTAATTGCTGTTCAAAGCAATGCATTGCACCTGCCCGCCGAGCCTACTCTGTATTTCCAGATAGAGATATATTATTCTGATACATATATTCTCTTCTTTAATGGGGTATTACAGCATATATCTGCAAATGTACATTTATGTTTTTTAAAATATAAGAACAAGAGTTCCTTCTGCAAAAACTAGTCTCTGAAATCTGTGAGAGGCAACTCTAATAAACAGGAAGATGAAGTGAAACCTGACAATGTAGTTTTAAAAACATATGCATTTATTCATTATTTGAGGCAAGGAAGTCTAGACACAAGCCAGGAATATTCCACTAGCTTTATGAGATACAATTCTGTTTCTGCTTTTCATGGTTAGCAGCAACAGCCCACTTAAATGAGTGAGAGTCAAAATAATTATCAGAAAAAGTTCTGTCGAAAGACCCCTAAATTGCTCTTCAGGATCAAATATGTTACCTGAAAGCAGATGGTTTCTCATTCTTTTCTCATACTTTAAATAGGCAAGGCATGGAACGGTTTGTAAGATGAGTATCTGTGATTTAGGAACACTGAGGAAAATATATATTTCCTTTAAGTTCTATGCCATCTGAGAGGCACCTTTATCTTTCACATAAACATTCAGGAAAACTGAATGAGATTTTAAAAGGGCAGGACTTGTTTGTTGTCTCACAAGCCAGTGAAGGCGTACCTGTGAGGAAATTATGTTGGAGCAGACCCAGCTTTTCAATTTATAAAGTTAAATAAAGCTTTGTAAGAGCAGTGTGGAATTTCATAACACTCCATTGAGTGTACTGCGAGGGGCTGAAGGGGAGGGGAGGAAGAGCATATACATCACTGACATACTTCATCACTTCACATACAGACATCACATTCAATTAAGTATAGAGCTCTCTGTCAACAAACTTGACACATACATCTAGGGGATGTCACCAACCCCCCAAAATCAATATTCAAGTTATGACAGTCTGGCAGCTTACCAGCTGAATGAGTGCTTCCTGATTTTACCTATTACTGCTTCAGAACACTGCAAAGTCCTCGTAACATGAACAAACAAAATTAACTAAGGGATATGACTGAGTAGAAATCAAGAGTCAACAACACATACAGAGTTTAAGAAAATGATTAATGAAATTCAGGTCATCAAGGAACTAAAATACAATGCTTTTAAGGAATCTGGAAATACACTTTCTCAGTATTCTAGGAAGCTAAAATTGCATTTTTATATAATTTATCCAGATGAATACAACATTCCCTCTAGAATTAAATCACTATGGACCTAGGGAAGAGTTTACCAATGCTGCAATATTATTACCATTTTTCTTTTTTTGATATATAAGACCATAAAAGAAGCAGACCTAGCAGAAAAAACCAATAAGGTAGCTAGTTTGAAAATTGCTTGATAGTGGCCATTATGTGAATGAGAGGAAGGCTAAACATGCTACTTCTGAAACATTACTTTTATAAGTGTAGCTCAATAGGTGTGCAGCATACCAGCATATCTATAAAAGGAGGAGAATATTAGTTCAGTCACAGTTTTATATTTTAGGGGATGACAGCCTTATTATGCTCAGGACTCACAATATGTGAATAGCATAATAGAAGGATATACATAGTGATCTTATTTATGCTAAATAGAAAAAACTGGCCTCTTAATTTTTTTTTGCTGTTGTTTTTTGGGTGAGGTTTTTTTTTTTTTTTTTTTTTTT
>VZTI01005236.1:108139-126004 GCA_013397865.1 Struthidea cinerea | reverse complement strand
TTTTTGTGAAGATAAGCTCCAGAAGGAGTTTGTCCTTATGGATCCTTATTCTGGCAACTTGATCTTCAAAATACACATCAGTAGGTGGCAGTTATTTTGACCCATTTGACAGGAGTTTTGATATTGAAGCACAAAGTGTTCATGGGAGGTACACAAAAGAGCACAAAAGCACCCTTATGCAGTAGCACAAAAAGGTCTGGCACGCTTATTTATCATCTTCACACTACAAATCATAGAATCATAGGAAGGCCTGGGTTGGAAGGCACCTTAAAGATCATCTTGTTCCAACCCCACCCTCCGGCTGTGGGCAGGGATACTTCCTACTAGATCAAGTTGCTCAGATCCCCATCCACCTTGGTCTTGAACACTTCCAGGGATGGGGCATCCGCAACTTCTCCTGGCAACCTGTTCCAGTTCCTCACCACCCTCTGTGTAAAGAACTTCCTCCTAACATCTAATCTAAATTTTTCTTATTTTAGTTTAAAACCATTCTCTCTTGTCTATCACTATGTCCCAGGAAAAAGTCCCTCCCTCCTTTTATATGTCCCCTTTAAATACTAGAAGGCCACAGTGTGATCTCCCTGGAACCTTCTCTTCTCCAGGTTGAACCACCCCAGCTTTCTCAGCCTGTCTTTGTCAGAGAGGTGCTCCATCCCTCTGACCATCTTTGTGACCCTCCTCTGGACCTGCTCCATCAGGTCTGTCTTTCTTGTGCTGAGGATGCAAGATCTGGACTCAATATTCCAGGTGAGAAGTAATCACTGTTTTTATCTTGAACCATGAACTTGCTTGTTCCTCTTCTTTCTATTTTCTTTCTCTGTGCTGTTGGGGGTGGGGTTGGGGGAAGTGGGCAATGAAGCAGGAGGGTCTATTTGGCCACTAACCGAGGCTAGTTCACTGCAATCATCTGATTCTTTCCCTTTTTATACCACCTGCAATCTTGTTGAGGGTAGACAGTGTCATGTTGTCCAGGTCATTAATGGAGAATTTCAACATTATTGGCCTCAGTGTCAACCCCTGGGGTACACTGCTACTAGTTTTCTTCCAACTGGATTTTGTGCCACTGGTTAAAATCCAGTGGGCTTAGCCATTCAGCCCAAATGGCAATTACTCCACTGTGCACTCACATAACCTGTACTTCATCACCTTGTCCAAGAGAATGTTATGTGAGACAGTGTTAAAAGCCCATGTAAAGTCAAAGTAAGTAATATCCACTCCTCTCATTCACAGAATTAGTCACCTCATTGTAGAGGCTAATGTCTTGTGCAAGCATGATTTGCCTTCATAATTCCATGAAGACTGCTCCCGATCACTTTGTCCTTCATGTGTTTTGAAGTGCTGGTCAGAAGGATTATGTCCATCATCTTCTCAGCTAGAGACACGAGGCTGACCAGTCCGTAGTTCTCCAGTTCTTCCACCTTGCCATTCTTGGAGATAGGAATGGCTTTTAATCTCTTTGAGATCCTCCCTAGTCATAACTGTTCAGAAACAATCAAGAGTGACTCCACAATATAATCAGCCATCTCCCTCAGCACTCAGATCCTATGAAAAAATTTATGTATTTAAACTTAGTTTTGTCCTAATGTACTTTCTGGAGAAATAAAAGACTTTATAAAATTGACAGCATTTCAGGAGAGACTTTAAGACTAAGTTAATATCGTCTCTATGAAAGTGATTGTAACTATTGGATAAGTGAAAGAGGACTCCTTCAAAATATGTTCACAATCTTCTGCAAATAACACGCTTCTTAAAGAACTAACTTTTAAAGATCTCTCCCATATGTTCTATACATGAAGTAAATGTGATATCAGGTTCTAGAGGTAATGAACTAAGCTCAGCCATCGAGACAGAACGTTGAATGTAGAGAGGAAAGTAACCAGAGATTATATTTGCTTTCTGACCAGATATTTACTTTAAACATATTAGAAACCAAAAAAACCTAGGGAATATACAAAAGTGCAAAGGGCAGAGAAACAATAAAGGGAAATGAAGTGACAATTTCTTGATATACTGGCATTTGGCTATCAAGAGATAACTATTTCAAATACTATTTTTCAATAATATGCCATGTAGAATAGTTTATTATTTTATAGTATATTACAATTTTTTATCATTTGTATTTAAGCATTGTAATTTCTTGTATCTGCCATAAATTGGCTAATCTTTATTTTTCACCTTTTTTCATGTATTAAGCAGAATTTGCTGTTTTCATTGCTACACTGTTGAACTGAGATTTCAGCTTCTTTCATTACAGCATTGCACAGCTTTTGTTTACCTTGACTCATGATGAAGATCTAACTCTCTATATGTATATACAAGACGACGTATAGAAAATACCTGTATTTGTTTTCTAATGCAGAATTTAATGAGAAAACAGCACAAAGAAACATCTATTTCCCATACATATTATTCCACCCTTTAATAAACTGACATTTGTTAAATGTGCCACCTACAGAGGAATAGAATGTATGTTTGATTAACTCCAGGTAAGTCTTTGAAAGAAAATATTTTTCTGTACTCTTCTAGGATCCTGCTAATTTAGCAGCCAGAAGGAGTTTTATGGTCTGAATAGATGTAAGCACATTTACAGAGAGACTCCAGGAACACAAATTTGCAAACATTTTGTAATCACTTAAGCTTCAAAAGAACAAAATGTACTCTAAAAAATAAAGCTTTTAAAATGTTAACTGAACACAGCTCCTTTAAATTTTCAGACAGGCTGCTGCTTCCATATAATATTCAAACAAATACAATAAGTCAGATTTTTTGAGTGCTGTTTTAAATTGAAAACAAAGAGGAAATGTTGTTCTTCTTACCATGAATTTAAGGACAGGTATGTGAAATAACTTTTCAAGGTCAAACAGCAAGTGAATTGCTAATGGGGCACAGAGTCCAGATTTTTTGCTGTGCAGCCTTGTATATCATCTAATAAATCACAGTAAGCCCTTTCACAAAGCTGAGCTCATTAGTTTGGAGTCATTATTGCTGTACCTTTTCCCTAAGAAAACGTACTTCTCTTTTGGGTCAAGATATGAATGTTGACATTGTGCTGAAAGTTTTTTCAGGCCACTTGATCAAGATGAAAAATCAGATGAAGTCTTCTTTAAAAAAACTCAGAAATCTCTTGCTCTTGGGGAATGGGAGGTGGAGGAATGGGGGACACAGGGGACACCTGCTCATCCTGATGTCTTATGGAAGGGCAACAGAGCGAGGTATAAGGAACCCAGAAGATTTCTGGTGAATGTCAGGTTCTCGACACAGGTACTGCATAGTCTAAGGGGCAATGCAGGGATTGATCTGCTATTCACAGACGGGGAAGAAATGATAAGAGAGAGAATAAATAATAGAAACATTGGCTATAGTAATAATGAAATCATGGAGTCAAAAATCCTGAGGTCAATGAAGAAACAATTAGCAGAGAACAGACCCTGAAATTTAGGAGACCAACTTTCAGATTACTCATGGAACTCACCTTCTGCTTCTCCTTCCCATAGAACTGACTCTGTGCCATGAGTGGAGGTAGCTGGAATGACATGTGATCCATACCAGGAGTAAGGCTGGAAGACTAATAACTGATTCTAGCAAATCATGGAATCTGAGCCTGCATAGGATCCTTTCCAGAGGATTTTTAGCATCTGCTTCTTCTGCTACTGTATTTAGCTTAATCTCATTTGATGTTTTTGTCTGATGAAATGTAGATTGTCTATATTTATTTATCCTGGAGACTTCTACAGTCACTTCAAGGCACAGTTCATTTGACTAATACAGGCTGCAGACTTAACACCCTAAATGTGCCTACTCTCATCATTGACTAAAGGAAGGCTAATATAATAAGCTTAGAATGCAGACACCTAACATTAGGTGAGATAAATCCCATCATTTTGACATAAAATTAGGCTTGGCTTGGGAAAATATTTTTAAAGACTTTTAATTCTGCTGTTTTTATACTTAAAAATTAAATCCTCCAACATTGTGTTAATAAATAGTGTATTTAAATATGATAGTTTCTAGAAATCCAAATTCTCAGTAGGTCCTGAGGCTGCTCCATTGTAATGGTGCAGAGTGTGCCTAGTATTTCTTTGCTGCAATCCCGCGTCAGTCATGCTTTGTAAGGAATATGTTCCTTCTAGTACCAAAGCATCCTTGTCAGAAGGGGTAACACATCATTTCCTACCATACAGATGGTAAAAAGAGATAAGGTAAAAAAATAATATGAGCTTTGTCATGGAGTAAGGGAGTTAGCAAATCCAAATTAATCTTGCTTAAACCTAAAAGTAGAAGCAAATGCCAACATACTTATATCACGTGTGTCTTGTATTCTGCTCTGTCTCCAATTATATATACTTGCAGAAGAAAGCTACAGGCTGTTGAGAACTGCGTAGAAAACATCTGGAATATGTGATTATTGTTTTTGAACTTTTTTTTTTTAATGGAGACTCCTTTTAGAGTTTGAAAATCCGTATGTTGAAACAAAACAACCTTTTTCTTCCACGTGGACGCACATGAAGACTTGCATGATCAAAACCAGGAGTGGCTTTTCTCTATCCTGTAGTTGCCAATTTGCATAACAGCAGTGGTTGTATGGATGTCTTGACACACAAAAACAAATCCATTTATTAACATTCAGAATACATCCGCACACTGCTTGAGTTATTTGTTTTTCTCTCTAATGCTGCACCTGTGCATACACTATTTTCTTTTTCACCAGTGGCTTTTTGGCATTAGGAAGGTAATGATAATGTTGCCTTTGTCATAGAAAATGAGTGAACACTGTGTATTTTGTCAAAGCCAGAAAATACTGGCCCTGTGGTAAAAGACAAGAAAAAAAGAAGTACGAAATGGTGAAACAGTAGGTTCCAACTCATTGGAACTCACTGTTATGTACTTCAAAGGCTTTCAGAATAGTAAAAGAAATAAACATAACCATGTTTGGGAAACTCAGAATAAGAATGGCTAATGTCCTTATCACATCTTATTAAATTCCCAGAGGCAGTACTATGTCAGTTTCTGGTCAATAATTTGTTTATTTCCAGGGTTTTTTTATACTTATCTTTTTTCTCCCAAATATAAATATTTGTAAACAAACATCACTAGTGAATAGTGAATGGGTCTCAGAGCAATGACTTTTGAATCCTTGCTCTTTCATAATATTTTGTTTAGCTAGAGAAGCCTAAATTCGTTTTCCTGCTGTGAACAAATATTTCTTCTCATATTGCTTGAATTTTGGCAGTGATCTTACGAAACACCAGACAGATATCAAATGCAGAAATGATGCAAGAAGCTCTTAGGCTCTTTAATGGTCTGGCTTAAAAGCAGTAGCCTCATATATTCTTTGCCAGTTCCTAAACATGGAAGCTAGAACAAATGGCACTCCCTTGAATTTGACTTCAATTTCTGCAAATGCCTCATTTACATGAAGATCTAGCTATGAGGGTTACTGCAACATTTACTGTATTTTTCACCTCTTCTGAACTGTGACTTTACCATTTAAATTTGATGCCAAAAAAAAATTGCCCCTCCATCTAAATGAAAACAGTAACTTCAGTAAAAAGTGAGAGTTTATGTATAGAGAGACAGAATGTAAGATCCTGTTACTTTAGAAATCCAGAGAGTAATTGATGCACTTGAGTCATATCTGGTAATAAACTATGCATAGGGTGTGCAAAACTTAATACAATATGTGAGTAAAATATAAAGAAGTGGGGAATATATGGATTGAGGGAAGGTTTAAAGAGACTCTGACTCATTTGGAAGCAATCAAAAAACTCTTCATGGCAGCAACACCAAAAGTACAAAATCATGTAGTTTATTTAATACAACAAAATCCCAAGTAGGGAAGGAGGTGGCAGTTTCAATGCATTAAGCATATTTTTTTCCCACAAGAAATAACAGTGAGGTTCCACATGAGCCACTAATAACTCCATTTATATTTGTTTTCTGGTCTTGGATGGTGACTTGACCCAACTGAGCACAGCCACTGACCTAGATGGTCAGCTACATGCAGTTTTATTAGCTTATATTTGTCAGTGAGGCTCATTGTTCAGTTGCAGAGATCTTCACTGTCTGCCAAGAAAGGCCACAATCGGGCTGCCGGGTGCCTGCTTGGGTGGTGGGATGTAGTTGTGATGGTAGGCTGCAGTGAGGCTGCTGGTATTGGCTTGGTGATGAAACACCCCTGTTGAAAGCAGTCCCAGAGGATTTCACTGCATAAACACATAAAATTATGTAATCTAACAGGGACTTTTTTGAGATTTGAAGAAGTTGTGACTGATACTCCCAGCAATTCCAACTCTATTAGGAAGTATTAGGTAGGAACTACTGTTGCCATTATTGGTGAAAGCAACACAATAAAGACTGCTTAGCTGGGATAAACAGGATTAAAGAATAAAAAGTTCTGCAAAGGCAGTTTGGCTGTTTATATCCCATATGAACAGTCAAGATGAAGTATGGCTTCACCAGGTTGAAAGAATTTTGAACTATCAGACTTGATTCTATAGCTTGAAAAGGAAGGCAGGACATTTGCATGTTTTGCTTTTTGCTGATTTTCTTCTGGGATTTGCTAGCTTGCTATAGGAAATATATACCCTCAAAATTGTTTCCTTTTGTCTTCCAAGCAATTTTTGACATCATCAAATATGGTGCTTGATTTGTATCACATCTTTACAATGCACTTTTGCTAGCAGTGACCTTGGGAGTAATTCAGCCTGCATACAAGCAGGTGCCCAAGTAGCTAGGAAGAAGGATTCTGTGGGTATGTTGGGGCCTAGTCTTACAAGGCTGTTTTTAACATGAAAGCAGTCAAGAATACTCTGTCTGTGGCAAGGTCATGTACTGTCATTGAATTTCTTTTCTGTGATAAGGGAAGACATTTACTGCGCATTAGAAGTGCATGAGGGGTAGGGGGATAGTTTGACAGACACTTGCAGGCTTCCTGACACCTGCAATAGTTGGGTGATACATCTAGAGAGTATCTGTCGAGAAACTAAACAACTTACAGTCAACAGTGGCCATGTTCCCAATGTCAAAACTTGGGGCAAGAATTCTTTGATCCTTGCATGAATTTTAAGTTTAGATGTTATTAGAAACAGCATAACACCAGAAATAAGCTTAACTTAGGCAGAGTACAGGCTTATTAAGCATTGTTTATTTCTAAAATCACTGTTATACTGGATTTGTAAAAGTGTACTAAGAATATTGGTCTTGCTGTGCAGAGGTATCAGCACTCTTTTTGACACTAAAGAAGAATTCTGATAAGTACCTTTTATCTCTACAGGATATATTAAAAGAATAGAAAGGGAAGGGGGATGTCATGACTTTTGTCATGCCTCTGTTGTCATGATCATGTTGTAAAGCTGCTGATTAAGAGATTACTAAGCGACCTTGCATTATTATTTTCTCCTTAAGGCAGAGAAGGAATTTAGCTACCATTTGATCATATTCCTGTTCTGTCAGCTGTGACACATTCAAGGCATTAATACAAAAAATGGAACTGTTTTTCTCAGATATTTTTACTGTTTGGTTGCTGTCTACAGCTGAAGCACAGCAGAGGAATTGCTCCTCACTACAACTAGGGATAGTCTGAACTGGGTCAGTCTGAATGCTGCAGGGCTACATGGGCTATTGAGCAGAGTAAAACACTGCTAAATATGGTTGGGACGGACAGAATAAATGGGTTATGTGTTTTTTCATGTATAGGCTGCAGGTACATGCACAAGCCTAAATATAATCAATGAAATCATAGCAAAATCTTTTTACACCAACTTTCCATGTAGCCTGGTGATATCTCGTGCATCCAGATTACCTTTATCTCATTGTTTTGAAATTTTTTAGAAACAAGAAAAGGCAGACAAATGCAAAACTACTAGAATATATATATTCATAAAATGGTGAAATTGCAATGATATTAATTCACATGAAATCTCAAAAATAAAATAAGGGTCTTTGAGTCTCCTGCAGAATGCGTGAATAGAGAGGCAAGTGCCTAAGATTGGGATCAAACCAGAGAGTCATCATAAGATCGAAGAAAAAAACCTAAGCAGGTTGTCTAATGGTGGCCAATGGAAAATACTGAGATTACAGCTGGATCTGCCTTCTCCAATGTTCATACATTTTGCAGAGTCAGGATTGACTCCATGGCTTTTCCTCACCAAGCAAAGAAACAAAATTCCAAAACCAGTCAGGAAATCACTCTTTTGAGTTTATTGTTGGCTAACGTTGCCAGAAACTGGACTGGATTTCTAACATCTGTTTGTGCACTTCAGTAGAAGTCCTTTGTAGTTTGGTTGACTTTATCTTCCAAGAAACTGCTCTGGACATTCAGTTATTCTTCTTCTCAACCTCATCTCTGTCAATTAATTCAGAACTCTTTTATGTGTAGTAGAAGAGATTGAAATGATATTTTCCTTCCTTTCCAGAAGCAGCATATTTCTTTCTTGCTAAGGCATATAAGTGGGGTTTGGGATTTGATCTTCCTTGAGAAAGCAAATAGATGTGTGTCTCCCACAACACACATGATTGTACAGAACACAGGACTGTGGAAGAAGGCACATAAACCATACTGTCACCCTGCTTTCAGAGAGAATAACAGTTTCTATCACTTTTTAGGAATTTATTTTCGAGGTATCAGGAACTGGCAGGCATACTTTGAGAACTTTTGCTAGATTACTTTCGTCAGGATTCAGCTGGAAGATTGTTTAATTTCAGAATGCCAGTGGTTTGCTCTACCAATAATGAAATGTTTCTACATATGTATGTACCAATAGAGTTTCAGGTATCAGATCAGCTTCAGGAAAAAGGTTGTGCAGTACATGCTGTTAAGCTGCAGCTCAGTTAAATATCCGTAAGTGAGAAATGGGTCGTGATTCTGAAATCTTTTTTCATGGTCATAATTGCTATTATTTTTCTGACTATCATAGAAAAATATTACCCACTACCTTGGCATCCACAATTTTATTTCTTTCAGGATACCTCCATTTTGGGGAATTTGTCCTTTTTGAGAAACTTGATGTTAGTCCTGGGAAACACAGCTAAAATAATTTTTTAAGTTATTTTTCTTTAATGCTTATCTAATACTAATGAGACACTAAATCAAGAAAAGTGTTGGCTTTCATGGCACTGAATACAACGGGTCAAGTCTTCCTTGTTACTCTTGAGCTTTCTGTAAATATTGCCCAAAACCTGAAGTCGATCCTTTGAATTTGGTATTTATAGCTGTGGACTCCCCTTTAAAGGATATTGTACACCATTGAGAAAGTATTTCCAATTCTTTTTTTATTGTTGGGCAGTTTTGGAAGGCTCTGATAGGCATAACGTTGGGTGCAGTAGATATTATGTATCTGGATAATTAATATAGCTTGACTAATTAACAGTCTTCAGAAGAAGACTTTTGCTAAAGCAAAGAGGATCTAAATGCCACACACACTCCATTATAATAAAAAAGTGATGAAGTATATTATCACAATCACGCTGTTTCTTGGACTTTAGGAAATACAAGTTAGATTAAGTTCCTTTGGTTCAAGGCAGTATTTTTAACATGGTTTCTCAGACAAAGCAAAGGTTAGGTGAGAGGAAGGGTACCTCATTGGTAGAAATCACCAGGGGCCAGGTCTGATCCTGGGATCAGTAAAGTATTGTCTAAAAATGGCTAAAAATGTGGCATTACTTTCTGAAGCTAAAATATCTCCCTTTTCTATGTCTGTTTTGAGCCTTGAAGATCCTTCATTAATTAAAGCTTTAAAAGTAATTTATTCTACGTAACAACTACTACCATTTCATTTATCTCTGCTTATGTAGTAGAAACAGTCTGAGAAGCATGCCAAATCCCTTCAAAAGAAAAAAAGGAAGCGGATGGAGGGTTGGAGTTGGGGAGTGGAGATGAACAAACAAACCTATCAGATTTTCTATTTGGAGATATTTTCAGTAAGTTATACATTACTGCTCTTTTCCCATATTAAGCCACTTTATATTTTTCTACAAGGTGATCTGGATCTCTCATAATAGAAGATTAGAAATCTTTAGGGGAGTGTGAGCTCCATCTTTTATAATTCTGTCTCTAGCAAAGTGTGTTTATTTGCAACGTAGGCTTCTAATCACTACCATACCTTAATCAATCTTTGATACTTGAAATATTGGCAGCTCCAAGACTGCAATGGATTTACTATGTAAATATGCTGCCTTCTTCACAGAAGCCTGTGAATTAAAAAGCAATAGATCAGATTCCAGGCAGGAAGCTACCAAGAGTAACCTGCCATCAAGATTGATTAAAATTGTCATTTAATCTGAAATGCCTTATTCCATGTTAATATAGTCTGAATTCTTAAAAGAATGTGAGTTTTAACTGAATGTAATTTTTACCTTCAGGTGAATTAAGCTAATCTAGAAAATGGAATATTGGTGATGCTTATAGTATTCTTAATAGATGGTAGCAGAAAAGAATGCTAAAGACATTTTATAAACTAAAAAACCCTTTACAATTTTATCAGATATTAAAAGAACATGGATAAGTTTTTCAACTATTTTGGATGCCATTATTAGGGCTTTCAACATGGAATGCAGCAATTAAAAACCCATATAATCCTATCTTTAGTGTATAACAATTGAACCATAAAAACTTGAGAATCTTCCATTACCTCCTCTCAGGTAAGGCATGACACTATCATTAGTAATTATAGGTCTTTAATATTCTGTGTATCAGATTAAGTTCAGCTTGGTTAGTAGCAGTGGTACTGAAAAACATTATTTACATTCCTTGGCAATTATTTTTCCTTTCTAATGCTCACATGACAGTGTCAACATACACTACCTGAAGCTAAGAAGTTGATAACTTTTCTAGTAGGTGGGCTCCTCCACATTTATTCATTGACAGTCCTCAAAAGCATGGTCAGGATACAGCAGATAGTACCCCTGAATTGCTTGTAGGCATTGTTTCATTGGTTAGGTTTTTCAAAGAGTGACACAGAAAAATCTAAGGTTTCTGCTAAATATTTATGCTTGTTCTGCAACATTTGGACAGGAATTTAAAATTAAAAGTGCATGCAATTAATGTGTTTAAATGAAAGCACAAAACAAGAAGTCATGTCTACAACATTTCAGACAAATGCTGTGTAAGTTATTCTAGGTTTGTATGCTTCTCTCTGTCTCTCTCTCTCTTTTATTTATTTATTTTTTTAAATTTGGAACATGATAAATTAAGTCTCCAAGTGGTGTATAGGGCATTGTCTTGGGGTGACTTTATGATGTGTATCCCCTATCACTGTTAAAATATTTACTGTAATTTATTTACTGTAATTTATTTACTGTAAAATACGCTTCATAGCCACTCTTAATTACAATCCACACTAAATCTGACTAATGCTATTTATTCTTTGACTCAAGTTCTGCTTAAGAGCTTGATTTTTAAAAGTTTAAAATATCAGGTTTAAATTGAAGTCTGTAACTTTCACGGTTGAACTATCTTTGAAACCCTTCAAATAATGATTTTTTAATTTTAAAAAATAAGCCAGTGTATGATCATGATTTACAGAAACTCTGCAGAAATACGTAGTCTGCTAGATTCTAGTTGCACTATGAGCAACAAATAGTAATGATGCATGCTGACAATATAGTCTCACAATTAGCTTGAATTTATGTCAAAATTTATTTCTAAATTGTTTACTTGTACAAGTGGCAAAAAAGAAGTAATTAGGCTTTATAGGTTCATATTAGGAATCTTTTACTGTCTCTTTCTATCTGTCTTCTACAAGAAAATAACCTCCTCAGTGCCAACATGCTGCTTTCCTTACTTTGAAAGGATATTTCAGATCAACAGCTGCAGACACCATGGAAGTTAAAACATTCTGCACACTAGCAACTGACTGGACCTGGGAAATGGTAATCCTTTCTAGGAGAGCATTTAAATTTCCCTAAAGAATAGGGAACCTTCTCATCCATGAAAAGAGGCTCCCTGAGGTTCTGGTTGAGGTGTGAGTTCAAATGCTTTAACGAGGTTTTTATGCCACTCTCTATTCTAAGGAGGTTACTTTTTCCTCTGCTTCTTGTTACAAAGCCTGATGGATTTTAGGTTATATATATATATTTGTATGATTCAGAGAAGTATCAAAGCGAAGATCTAATTCAGCTATACGCATATAAAATATTTCTATGATCCTTCAAAGCTAAACAACAAACAAAACACAACAAAAAAGCCAAATCTGCAACTCCAAACCTAACACCTTTTGGAAATGCATTTTCCTTTCTGTCTTCACTTGCTTTTCCTCTCAAACTCTCTCTTTTAACCACGACTGCTTTTTCCATTTACTCTGTCCTTCAACCTCAGGTGGCTGGAAAAGTCCTTTTAATGTTCTCCTTGATGATTTCTTTTTTCTAGTAATCCCAGGCTGCTTCTTGACCCATCCAACAACTCTTCTCATCAGACATCTCTGTTACTACAGTTCTGCGTTATCGATTCCAGGATGTTGCTTTCATTACACTCTTTCTAATACAGCTGTTGAAATAAGAACTGTCCTGTGATTCCTGCATGATGCTTTTTGGCACAGCCTTGCTAAGTCTTGACACACACTGGCTCCAGAGTCTCTCCATTTAGTGGTAGGTGGGAAGGATGACTGGAGGAAGAACAGTTATTAAAAGAGAATTAGAAGCTACTTCTCATTGCCATATAGTCCTGAGAAACTGGCTAAGGCATTGATTTACTGGGACAGTGGTAGACTTGAGCGAATCAGAACTATTGGCAGCATGAAAGAATGAGTGTCTGGAAGGAGTGACTGGGGTGACAGAAAGTGGAACAGATGGGAATGTAATACTGCAAGAGAAGTTTGTTAAAACATGTAATGGTCTTCCTGAAAGGACTTCTTGCTTGTGCCCAGAACAATAAAATGTGGACACAAGGACATCAAAGGACATCAAAGGACATCAAAATGGCATTGGATTTACTGTTATTAATTCCACCCAACAGGTGTCATCTCCCTTTAGTTATATGGATTTACATGGAAAATAAAATTTTCTCCTTCTTTAGGCCTCAATTCAGCAAAACATTTGAACATACCCTTAACTCCAAAAGAATTCCAGTTGTACACAATGGGTCTTATATATGTTTAAGGATATAAGTTAAGGATATAGTAAAGTGTTTCAGAATAGACTCGGCATTGGGTGTGGCAGGAGCACACCACCCTGTCCCGTCGCTGTGTGGAGTTCTTTAGAGCGGCAGGTCTGTGACAGGAGGCCTCTGCTTGGGTCTGGGATGGCACCCACAGAGACTTCTTAAGACTAAGAGCCCTCTCCCTCCCTGGCTGAGCAACTGTGTTTTACTGGATATCTGTTACTGATCCGCCAGCCCTTTGGGTGGACAGAAACTCTCTTCTTCGTACCCTTGAATGAGAGGCCTCCCAAGTGTGTGCCAATGTGTGCATGCTTTGGGTCACCACCCTTGTCCATGTAGCGACAATATATCTGATGGGGGTTAAATGTCATTGGAGCATCACTGTACTTACCCCCACTCTTTGTTGTTTTTAGCCATTGGTCTTCATAGCAAAATAAATTTTGTTTGCATTTGTTATCTGAGTATGAGCTTGTTTTTGTATACTCCCATGACATTGGATCTCGACAAGTTCTTCTCAGTTCAGTGCATTCAAGGCAATTTATTTCTGTTTCTTTCTATGTTACCAGCTCCATTTTAATACTGCTACTTGTTTGCTTGTTTTGTTATTTCAGAGCTGTTAACAGTCCCAAACCAGCCAGGGCCATCCACAAAGCAAAAAATACCCCAAAAAACCTAACAATTTTCTCAGGAACTGGAATTTTCTGTGAATCTTTTAAGCCTGTGTGTCTGCAGAGGGCAGCATCAACTTTTTCTGTATTCTAATTCGTTCCTCTAATTTGAGAAACCCACATTTTACATATGCTTTATAAGTACATACCATTTTGAGTAAGAAAAATACATCTGGCCGAAGCAGATGATGGTGTTCTCAGGAGCAGGAAGAAACTTTTAGACTTCCACCGGATGTAGTTAGGAAACTGATCCTTCTGGAGTCATAAGTTGTATTTGACCACATCAACACCTCAATTTTCTTGAAAAAATCTCATTTCTGTTTTCCTGTGAAGTAATATTGGTTCTAGATTCGTTACAAAACTCTGTTGTTCTTTCTTTTAAGCTGATAGAGCTTTTCTCTGGTTTTGCTGTTATTGACTCTTCTGGAGTGCTTATTTCTTTATAATGCTAAATTAAATTCATAACATGCATTAGAAACAAACATTGTGCCGTCATGCAATAGGCATTCTGATATTACTTGTGGGTGACAAATATGTTTTACTTCCTCGTTGCTTCTAGAATTTTTGTTTGCTTTGCCTTCAATGCATTTGGACTGTCCTCTGAGTGTTCCAGGAATGACAGTTTTGGCAGGATATGTTACAAGGATTTAAAAAGAACAGATATCCATGATCCAATCTGCTTCAGAGGCATTATTAAATACTGTGTCTTAAGCTTGTTAAAAGTTGCTGGGAATTGTCCTATAATTAAACTTCTTTGTCATTATCAAGGAATAGACCATGATAAGGACAAGAGTCATGTCAAATTCTTCCATTATTATGGTCCTAATTCTGATATCTTCCAACTTCTTTGAGTTGGAAAGGTCAGTTTACTTCTATTGAAAGCTGAGGGTATGAAAGTTGATTCATATTTGGCAGACACCCACACTCATCATTGATAAAAAACTTAAATTTTGGTAGGAAAAATTTTATCTACAGACAGAAGGAAAAACTATTGCATTTTGATGCATATAAAATTTTTTTTTAAGTACTATTGGTTGTCATTTACTGAAGCTCATATATGCTTTGAGTAAACATTGCTATATTCCAGTTCAGCAAATTATTAAACAAATCTCCCCTATGGATAATTCAATTTCAGTACAATATATGAAGATTAAACTGCTGTTAATGCTCATTTATAAATTAGTATATTATTTTAGGGGGACAAGGTTCAGGCAAAAAGGGTACACCAATTTTCCAGGAAAACTTTAAAAATTGATACTTGAATAGTACCCATAGTAACATCGTTTGAGCTGCCTTTAAGAATTTTATAAACAAGTACAGGTTGTCTTAAAATAATCTATAAATATCAGTAAATACATTATAAAAAGGCCAAATATTGAAAGCTTTGCATTCGACATTACTAATAAATAACTTGGACATTCTAATATCTGAAGACTTATCAAAATAATAGTAGGCTTTACTATGTGTGTCCTAGACCAACATAAAAGACTTGGTCCCTGAAAAACCCTAGTCTTTAATCCAGGATGCACATGATCTGCTTCCTGTCATTTACTAGGTCACATAATGACACACAATCAATATCTGAAATTACATACAAGCATCACATACACAAAAATATTTGAAGTGTTTGAAGATTTAAGGTGATATCCCTCAAGGATACGTTGTAGCAGTGTGTTTCCCAACCATATTTTTTTTCAAACCCAATCAGTTTGTTCTTTTGCTAAAATACTCACTGGAAGGCAAAAATCAAATCCAGCTATATAACTACCTAAAATAAATAGATATATTGAGGATTTTTTAAGATGCTTTTGTTTTTCTGGCTCAAGCAAAGCATCATCAGACAGGTTTTTCTTAGAAATTGTCAGAAAAATATTTCCCACTGTCATTCTGGCACAGCATAAAAACAATGTTGTGTTTCAGCAACAGGAAGAGATTAATGTCTTACTCACAGATGACACCTTAGTTTGTTGGATTAGAAATTCTTCCATCTTATCTCAGATATAAGCAGATAAGTAATTAGCAGAGAAAGTCTCTCACATTAGAAGGCTTGTGTTAAGGAATACTTTGAAAACTCAGGCTTTAGTGCAAGCTTTTGTTCTTATCAGTGGGACACAGTTACAAATGCATTGCAGTATCTGTTCTTGTTTTAAAACTGACTTTCCAACTTTTGATGGGAAAACATGTAATAAAATGTGACTAAGTGTTGGTAAGCATTGTGAATAGATATGTTTGCCAGATGACCAAAGAAGTTGTCATTAGCTGGAACAACCAAGATCTGGGAGAGATCATGGGGACCGCACAATTATCATGGAGACACACTTCGGGAATGGAAAGATATGCATAATCAACCTTTCACAAAAGCATCAGGAATGAGAGTTTTCAATGCTTTCAGGTAAGTGAGACAAAAGGTGTGGGTACAGACTTAGTCCTTTGGTGGACAACAAACATAACATTAGTGAAGATAAAGGATTAAAGTCAGAGCCATTCAATGACACTATCAGGAGCAGGTTTACCTTAAGATGATCCTGAAAGACCTGTATGCATTGTAATGAAGATTCATCTTACAGGTGGTGAAGAGCTTGCAAACCAATTTGTGAACATTGAATGACAAAGGCACTGGAAAATGTTAGCTGACCATAAAGAACAGTTCAACAATCCTCCCTCACAAAGTAGAATGACATGATTATTCTACTAGTGTCAGAAAACATCAGAGATATTTAAAAATGAACAGATACTCTTTCACAAATTAAATTGGATTTTGGAAGCACTTGGTAAAAAGAGGCGTATGATGGCTGGATATGGAGTTGTACCTGATAGCACAAAGGGTATTGGAAGTGTGCAAGTGTGCATTACATTAGTGAGGCTTCAAATAACAACTCTGAATCACCTTTTATATTAGCTTCTGGTTTTCTTTTTTTTTTAATAATTGCAATGGTTGGGATTTGATTACTTTTATTGCATTTGTGGTCACTATCTGTACTAAATGTTTATTGTACTTTTAGTAGATCAACTAGAAAATGCATTTTTTATGCCTGATAATTGCAGCCTAAATAACATACTAATTCCAAAACATTATTTCTTCATTGTCTCTTTTTCTGTTGTTCCTTTAATCAGAGTAACTTAATAATGAGACCTTGACCACAATTAAATTAGAGTTGATGCCTTGTTTTTTGCCAGGAAAAATTTCCCTTTGCAATACTATAATTTATTCTATGCTCTATGATGTTACAGTAATTAGAGATGTCTGAAACATGCACACAATTTTATGGATTCTGCCCCAAACCATCTGCTGCATGTGTACTTTCATCTGCCCATCCCAGATCCACTTTAAAAATGTCCAGATATAAACTAGCTGGAGCTCAATAAGCTATAATTGAATTTGATGGGCCTAGGATTTCTAAGAGGATGTTGGCTACGAAATGAAAGCTACTCAGGTACAATGCTAGCCATTAACTGTAACAGTTAATTCAGGAAATCCATCCTCAGTTTCTTAGTTTATACTTTAGGGTATGAATAAAATTTTCAACTCTTTGTGTATTCTCCAAACTGGTTATTTATTTTGGCAGGAATGCTACTTGGAACTGTCATTCAAGCATCACTACATTGAACAGAATTCCAGAATAATCTCAATGACAGAGACATTGCATTATTTGGAATGATATTTTCATAAATAAAATCACCAAAAACTATTGAAACCAAAAGATGATTAGTTTTGTTAATATTATGTTACTTAAAAACATCTACCATGCCCAAGGAATGTACCATTTTCTCTCAATGGAAAGTAAGATTGAGAATAAAGATTTTTATTTTATGGATAATTTTCAGATCTATACATGTAAGAAAATGTATCATTATTAAAACTGAAGAATATTTTCATATGACATAGCAGTCACTGTGTGAAAGATTATCCATATGGACCCAAATTCTGATTCACACGTGCATATATGCGTGTATGTACCTATTCATATCCATGTTTATTTGTTACATATAGTTTCTAGATATCAAGAAACACAATTCATTCACTACAATGTATGCATACACATATAGTAAAATACAGTAAAGTTTAAAATACAGTAAAGTGTACATATATATATATATATATAT
>VZTI01005236.1:37153-108010 GCA_013397865.1 Struthidea cinerea | reverse complement strand
CATATATATATATATATATAAATTTTGAGGCATTTTTTGTTAAAGGTTTTCCAGTGAAGTTTTATGATAATGACTTAACTTTGAAAGAATCTTGTGCTGACAGTCATGCATCAAAGCTTCTGATCCAAAACTGCATCAAAGCTACTTTTGAATGTTGCAGTGAACATTCTGAAACTTTTAAGTTCAGCCAAGCATTGACAAAGCACAAAACAGAAGACATCACTCAAGACTCCTAATCATATGGAATAAATAAACTTTTAGAACAGTTCTGAAGCAACCGAAAACGATCACCCATGCCACAATTATACTTCACTGTAGCAACTTTTTGTTGAATTTCTTCTGCACCTAGATAGTACAAGACTTCAGTCTTCTATGAATAGAGAATGACTACGCTGTCACAGAATACAGCATCCAGGTAAAACTACAAATTAATATTACAAAGAAAAAGACGAAGCATAAATCTGTCAGTGGAATCCCTCCACATTTTACAGACATTTCTATTTTGTTTTTCAATGTAAGTAGCTTGTATGGTCTTTTTCAATTATTTACATTAGCTGCTGTCATATGTGAGAACAAAGTGATCTTCTATGAACAGCATAATATTTGAAACTCCAAGTCCACCTTACCTCTCTGCATGGTAAGATCATGGGACAGATCCTCTGAAAGACATGTTGAAACATATGAAAAATAGGGAGGTGATTATGGACAGCAAATCTTATGGCAGTCTTTCAACATATAACGGGGACTTAAAGGAAAGAGGAAGACTTTTTCCATGGCCTGAATGGTTATAGGATAAGAGCTAATGATTTTAAGCTAAATGAGGGTAGATTTATATTGGCTATAGGGACATATTTGCTATAATGAGCATGGTGAGACACTGGAACAGGTTACCCAGAGAATTTGTAGATGATACCTCCCTGGAAGTGTTCAAGGTCAAAATGGACAGAGCTTTGAGAAACCTTGTCTTGTGAAAGATGTCTGTGTCCATGGTAGGGGGATTGGACATTTAAAAATCTCTTCCAACCCAAACCATTCTATGATTCTAAAATCCTATCTGGATCTGTGGCTTCCCATTGCAAACATTTATATCGTTTCAGGAGTTGGTGGTAATTTCCACATACCCTAATCATTGAAGCAGGGCTCTACATCTCTGTCCATCATTTCTAAAGAGATAGTATTGTTTAATTTACAGTGAACACTTTTTCAGAAGGTGGCAACTCATTTCTATCAGAGCTCTTTCACAGTGTCGTAATCTTAAATATGCATCAGAGTTATGCTTAGCTCCTTTTCAAATCTGCTCTTTTCTTTCATGTTTTTATCCACACACTGGTTAAGGAGATTGGTATTCTGTTGCTACCTATGTTGTGTTTAAAACACAACTCTTACAATTAATGTTCAGGAAATTATATTCTGCTGTCAAAGGTTATCTTGATGGTTATGCCATACCTGGTCAAAATGGATTCAATAGCACAGATTACCTGCAAATCTTACTATCTCATAGAAAGGCTAGTTTAAAGAAGTGAAAATTCTAATCTAGGCTTTATCAGTTGCTTTTTTTCCCAGCCAAGAGGAACAATTTTCTGTTTCTGAGGTCTGTTCTCTACGGTACAATGTTCTCTCTTCCGTGTGTGTTTTTTGTGCTTCATTCAGTCTGCATTTCTGACATGTGATAAGCTGTGTTGCAGATCTCAAAGTGACACTGTCCACTTTGGGTAAGGATTTAAAATCTCTGGCTTGTTTTATTTTTATTCCATAAAGTAACACTACTTTTAAAACATATTTCTGTGAGTCTTTATCACCATCTAATTGATTTAAACAAGACTTTGTTTGATGATATTTGTATAGAGTCAGAAATACTGCATAGGAATAATTCTACTAGTGCACTGACAGCCTTGTCTGGTTTTAGTTTTCACTATCCTACTAATACTAATACAATACCAAATCTAATTTGCCTTTTCCTGAAAATACTTCTGCTAATAATAGCCTATATTTCCTGTCTAGTTAGACTTTTGGAAGTAGTATTTTTTTTTAATCTATCTATCTATCTATCTATCTATCTATCTATCTATCTATCTATCTATCTATCTATATCTCATTGTGTTCTGGACCTCACCTTGCTGATTTTTGTTTAATGTTTGAGAGATTGTATCTGCAATGAGAGGTAACGGGTACAAACTAAACTCTGGAAGTTCTGTCTGATCATCAGGAAACAAGTTTTGACTCTGAGGGTGACCAAGCACTTACAAGTTACCCAAGGAACTTTTGGTCTCTATCCTTAGAGAGACTCAAAAGCTGTTTGGCCATGGTCCTGAGCAACTGAATCTAGGTGACCCTGCATGAACAGGGTGGGGTTGAACCAGATGACCTCCAGGGATGCCTTCTACCTGCAGTCATTCTGTGCAGTTCTGTTGAAATCTCAGTGTTTCCCAGTAGAGCAAAATCACTTCTCTGTAGATCTTAGTGCTGTCTTTGTGAGTTGTTTGCAATCTGTTTTGAGTGGAACAATTTTGAGTAAAATTTACCATCCCTCCAATTCCGTAAGTCTATTGGCCAAAGAAATGTGAGGACTGTTACTTACCTTTTGAGAAGTTTTGAAATTTTTTCTCCACAGGTTCAAAACAAATTTATATGCTTCCATTTTTATTGGAATTACTGAGCACAGCACAATAAACAGACTGATGCTACAAATGTGCAAAAAATCTGCTCCATTTTTCTAAGAATTTTGATATTTACAAATATATTGCAAGCAGATTTTTTTTTTTTTTTGCAATCACCTAAAGATGTTCCCTTTTTAAGACTTGGAAAAAGTTGATTTTAATGACATAATTTGGATGCTTTTCCTATAAGTTGAAAATCAATCTTTTCTTTCCTATTTTAGACCAGCTACTGTAGGCATCCTGTTTTTTCCTCAACTTAATATAAATTTATTTAGTTTGCACTTTCACCACAGTAGTTGTTCTTACCATATTGGTAAGAATTACTCCATCATGTAGAAATCATTTTTGTTTCCTTCCTCAATTATTTTGATTATTTTCTCCTCAAAAGACCACTCAGGAATAGAAGACTGTGCATAACACAATGTAGTATAAATTGCTTTTTTTCCCCTCCCAAGTTACATCAACAATCTTTTAACAAATACAGTCCTTGACTGGTTTTAGATCTCCCTATTTAGGCAGACAATCATGATGATGAAATTAGGAGCTCGCTTGCCCAAGGCTGTTTCTATTTGTGGCTGCAAAGAAATGGGTGTTCTGAAAGGAAAGTTAAATCTCAGGAGTTTTTAAGTGCCCTCTAAAGACATTTACGTCTCCTCAGCAGCCACAGAGAATACTTGGGACAGCTGTATATCTAACGTCCCTCAGTAGAGTGTCTAACACTAGCTTAGATGCATCCAGACATGCTCTGTCTTTGAACACAGATTCACTGACTGTTGTCAGATCTGTTTTAATTGTTTACCTTCCAAACCCTGGCCTTGTATTATTTTATAGTACTCAGTATTAATGTTGCTACAGCAGCATTACTCCAGTTTGTGTGCAGACATCACTGAAAATTAAGCTGTGTGCCATTTGCATTTAGGTTGACAGGTCCTTCATCATCTTCTACAAATTTTTCCCATTAAAAATTCCTCTTTACTGTGATGGTATTGTCATTGACTTTACCTGAGTGCTACATTGCATTTGCAAAATGTAAATTTTAGAAAGTCATTCATTGTTCTCCTCTAAGCCTGAAATACTATTGGCTTCTTTGTGACTCTGGGGTTTGGCTTTCAGAACTCCTTCCTTCTATAAAATTTAAACTATCATGATAATGGGATCAGAGCAGTGTCCGTCTTCAATCTTTTTCTGCCTAAACTAGGTTTATAGAACCTGAAATTGTCTGGAAAGGGTGGTGGATGCCGTTTTCAATCTGGAAAAGCTGCACCTGGGATGAGGACCTAACCTCAATTTTCTGTTGATTGGTGAGTGAGGCAGCCCAGGATCGCCTCTTTCTCTGTTCCCATTCTCACAACTGCTTGTCCGCTTCCCTCAGTTCCTTGCATTCTGACTAGGACCCAAAGCTTAATTGATTGCCCATTCATTAATCACAATTGGCCTTCAATGTCATAAACCATAACTGCAACTTCTTCCTTAACCTAGCTAAAGAAAGCTCAAGGGTAACTTGTGAAAAAAAAAGATACTCTCATCAGTGGCTCACAAGTGGCATAAAACTTATATTTTTAGTAAAGGATATGAAAAATCAGGAAAAATATACAGCTGATCCAGTGGGAACAACTAAAAACTTTTCTTCAATTGATTTGAAATGCGTGTTTAGATACTGAGTGAAGCAGAGAAAATTGTATTTTTTTATTGCTATTTATGCCTGAAAATCACAACCCCGGCTTTTGCAAAATTCAGACTATGAAAATGAAATATGTTTGAGTGTGTTAGAGACATGGACATTTGTCTTCATGTAACATCAATTAATGTACTTATCATCTCAATTTCTGGTGTATAAAAAATTAAAACTATTTTGAAAATACATTCTAACAGCAATCTAATGATCACTTTAAGTAAAAGAGACAGCATGGTTTCAAATTCTGAAATAAATGCATTTCAGGATGATGTAAAACATAAAGTGAAATATTGATTTAGCAAAATGCCACCAGTAGAGAAGTTAAAAAAATAGTTGTGTGATGCTAGTCCAAAGCTTATCAACTGAAGACCTAAATTTTTTCTACTCTTTCTTTAAGAAGAAGAAAGCACTTTAAACTATGTGGCAGTAGAGTAAAGCTACAAAAGGACTCTCTAAAGAAGTCAGTTTCTACAGGAAAAAGCAAATGGTTCTTCATGAAACATGAGACTCAAATCAGTGACAATGTAATAGAAAAATATGAGAGAGTTCAAAATAAGTCGGGGGACAAATTGCTTTGAGGTATAGAAATCACACAGGGAAACAGAAGGACCATTTGTTCCAGTAAATTGACATAGCAAACTCTACTCCAGAAAAATCATTATGTGACTAATATTTCAAAACTATCTGACCATAACAATGGTTTATAAAAGTGATGCAGGGATACACTCTGCTTGCATGTGCTTCCAGATATACACTCTCTGTTTGGTTATTTGCATAGCTAGTCTGAGGCAGTAAAGCAACCAGGGTAGATTTAGCAATTCTATATCTCAAGGAAAGTATTAAACTGGAATCATATTCAGAGTCATAATCAAGGACTGAGACCTCTTACACTCTCATTTGAGCTAATTGTTTTGCTATGTCTTTAAAGCACAGAAGTCCATGAAAGATATTACTCATGCTTCATGCAACAATGCTTAGTTTATGTAAATTATGGTGCATGGTAGGCAAAGCAGTGTTACTACAATTAAGGAAACTTAAGATGGTTGGTCAAATATGGATTAAAGCTTCAGGGTCATGTGGTTGCTTCTGTCGTTCAAAAAGTAGCTCCTGCCATTGGAACTGATGAGGAATTACTGTAGTTTGAATAATGTTAAATTGTGGATGGATATATATGAGTTTATCATGCCCTCAGTAGATCAGTCAGCCATAATCAGAACCATGACTAAAACGTGACAAACACTTTATTAAAAGGACCCTCAAATTATTGCCCCCCTTAGTATATTTTTAAAAATATTGGTATATCGGTATATTTTAAAAGTACCTGGTTTAATTAAACAGGAAGAGGGTGCAAAGAGTCTTCAGGATAATTTTAAACTTGGAAAAATTTGAATTTAATGAATGAGTATAGTCTCCTTGGAATGTAACACAAGGACAGTCCCGTCATAATATTATTTTTTCTGCTTTGTGTAAGAGAGGTGTTCTAAAATCTGATGGATTATGCTCATTACTATTATAAACATGAAGAGCAATTATTATCTCTGTTGTTTCATTTATACTTTTATAAAAACTTGGGATTTACTTTGTTTGTGTGCATTTGGAGAGCAGATGGTTTCTTTGGTATTTAAAATGATGGTAGGATTGATGCTGCCAGTAGAAACTGGAAAACAAAAAACAAGAAATTGAGTTTTTGTTAATTAATTGAAATGTCACTCTCAGATTTTACTTTTGTTTGGCTTTTTTAGTTGTTTTGCAAGACAAAAAACAAAGCAACATCTCCCAGAAGGTGCTGCAAGCAACAAATAAATGTTTATTCACTGTAAATATTTAGCTTTATCATCTAAGTGTCTATGACTTGGTCAGGAAGGGGAATAAGTCACCTCAGCTCAGACTGTAGGAACATGAGCTGAAGCAGTTTATGGAATGTACCCTCATCAAGTTTGCAGGTGACTCCAAAGTGGAAGGACCACTTGATAACAGCAATTCAGAAGGGTGTAGGAGGCTGGGTAAATGGGCCAGCAGGAACCTCCCGAAATTCAGCAAGGATAAATACCAAATCTTCCACTTGTTAAGAAAGGGAGTCCTACAGTGTTATAGGCTGGGGCTGTTGAGCAGCATGGCTGAGAAGGACTCGGGGAGATGCTGGTAGATGGAAAGCACAGCCTGCAGTGTGCCCTGGCAACAAAGACCAAGAACACCCAGGCCGGCGCTAGGAGATCAAGGAAATAAGTTATCCTCTGCACTGTACTTGTTAGATCACTTCTGGAGGCCTGTAAAAACATGTGGGTGCAAGAAAGACGTTGATCAGCTGTTTTCCAGACATGGAATAGCATAGCTATTTGATAAAAATATTTCTCTTAGTTTCAGTAACATTTGTAGTGCCAGTACCTAAGGAAATAGTGAACTTTGTCATAAATGTGAAACTTCTGTGTTGTAGGTGCTAAAAAGCTAGAATCAGACAAATTCTGCAGCCTTATCTCAATATTCTGTGAGAAGACTGTCTTTCCTATGTAAACTATTTTAAACAAGGTCACAGTTTCATAAACTTCTTGCACCTGCAAGTTGTTTTGCAAGATTGTTATGGCTTCGACTTTGTAAATATTATGGAATAGGTCTCTTAGGACTTGGCCAATCCTCTCAAGGAGTGGATGGCCGAGGAACCAATTACCTATTGCCATTCAACACACTTTTTGTGATCTATCTTATATAGTAGAAAATTATTAAAGAAAAGCTTCGGCTTCCACTGTTCATGAGCCTGGAGTCTGTGTCGTTTTCTTTATACGCCTCGGACGTAACAGCGACACTGTGTTTTGTTTTGATGCTGATCATGTGCCAGTGCCACCAGTATTCATTTGGTTAAAGCAATAACTAAACTGAGAATGAATTGTATCTTATCTTTTATTATTTCTTAGCTACCTAGGTGCTTTAGTCATCACTCTGAACTATAGCCACTCTCCCTTTCTTCTTTCTGTAATTTGGGAACCATCTTGGTCAACAGGTACCTGATTTCTATCTAGCAAAAATTCAGTAAAGGCCACTTTTTCTTAAAAAATTGAAATTGTCTTTCAACTTTTCTGCTATAATAGCTTACAATATATAGCCTTTTCCTATACTGAATTCAGTTCCCTGTTCTCCCAGCATGAATCCAAATGTGTAGCCCTGAACTTGTGAGTGAATAGGGAAGATAGAAAAATGTTCTTGGCATTAAAATATGATTTAGTGAGGGCTGGTTTGATGGGTTATATTCAGTGTCATCTACTGAAGCTTTTCCCCTTATGCAATATAATTCCAGAAACCCTGGCAAGGAAAAAGAGCTAATGTGATTAGTTCAAAAATTTATCAAGGGAAAACCCTATTGTAGCCACAAAGGTAGCCACAAAGGTGGCAGCTTAGGTAGGATTGTTCCCAAATAAGACGACAAACAACAGGAAAAAGAAGACTACACATTCAGAAACCCAGAATGCCTCTGTTTAAGTGATGTTCAGTGTCCTTGATCTTTCTTATTTCAAAATTGAACATTTATTGTTTGAGTGGTAGGATTGACTGCACAAACCTCCTAGTAATAATGCAGCATTGACAAATTGCACTTCTTATTAATTTTAATTGCAATGTTTAAAAACTGGCTCATCAAGTAGTCTGTAATAGATTTGCAACATTAATTTATAAATACTGTAAGACTGATAACTGAGATGATGTACTGTGTGAATAAATTGCCTAAGTTAATAGGAAGCTGCCAGAAAAAAAATGTTTTAAACCAATAAATAACCCCTCAGAAAGCATTTGTGATTTAAGAGTAAGTAAGGATAGGAGAAGGTTCTTGAACATCAGAGGTTAAAGAACCAGTCAGAATAATAGAACCAAATGTGAAATGAGTGTATTGCTGAAGAGAAACAGACTGAAGTTCCTGCTGTTTCAGCACCAGTATCAGTATCAGAGATTAAACCTTGAGGTAAGATAGAGATATATGGACTGCTTTATAGTTTTAAAACCTGTAGTAAGTATGCTGATCTTACTGTTAAAATCACTTTAAAAGGACTGTTTCCTCTGGTCACAGACTGACCAAATACCTCCAAAGACAGTCAGTTATACTGGATCAACATAATGAATTCATAGAAAACTGTACCTTTTGTCCTGGCTTAGGATTCTGGCATTGTGCAATTGGTTTCAGGACTTAAGGTCTAAGATTTGTAAATGAAGAGTAAACTGTGTAACTGTGGCAAAGCTGAAGCGTATATTCATAGGCTTAAAATTGGATCTGTGAATCCTTTAAAATCCACCTCACTGTCTCCTTGTCAATGAATGAAGAAAGCTGTTGTAGTTAATTGCTAATGATTAATCTATTGTAAAGTCAAAACACTAATACAAATCAGAAAGAAGTAATTTTAAGTTGTTTCATATATTAAAGGCTTCTAATTGAATAATTCATTCCAAAAATTTTAAGAGGTTATATTATAAAATCTCTCAATTGATTTACTTAATTTAGCAGCCAGAATTTCTCACAGGAGTTAAAGTACACAATGAAAAATATTAATAAAAAAGGTTATTGTGCTGTATCACTGAAGTAGCACTTTATATTAAGTGACATTAATTGCTTAATAATTACAATATAAGTTGCAATTGGAGTATAAAGAAACAGCAGTATTCCCATTTCTCATAATTCAGTTCTCAATAAATACAATTAGTTTACAACTTCTGTATTTCTGACTAATACCCCAAATGCGCCTATGTTACTGTGTGTGTCCAGTTGATTCATCTCTAGTAATATTTTTATTTAAAAACATAATGTAGCAGGTCCAACCAACTCTGCTAGCCTTAAGTATGCCAGGATTTCTATGTTAAAAACCTCTTTTATAGAAATTCATCACCAGTCCGTAAAACTGTGCTTCAGCTTAAAACCTGGCATGTGTTAGGGAGAAATGTTTTTCACAGAATTTCTGTCAACATGGTTTATGTACTTAATGTAAAAAAATGTAACTCAAGAGTTTGGTCTTACCATTGCTGTAAAGAGTGTAGAATGGTAAATGAAGTCTGGCATAACTAATTTTTGTCACTGTGTCTTTACAATTTTTTAATGACTCAGCATGCTTTTGGATACCTAGTTCTATATATAGGACAAAGCTTAAAACAGAGGACTTTGGTATATTGTCTTTAAAAATCCCTTACAAGGGTGAGACTTGTAAGTGAGATAAAGTCACTACTAAATAGAAAGCAGCACTTGGGAACTGCGACTCAGGAAGAACTGTTTTGTTTAGCAATTTCACTGTTGGACAGTTTGAGAAGATCAGGTAATAAAGTTTTAGACCAAAAAGCTTTGCAGAAGCTCTGTGTTTCCAGTACCTCCACAACCTCTTTATTCTTCTACACATGCAATAATAAACATTTGGTTCAAAAGGCCAATTCTAAAATGAGTAAGATAAAAGGCATCAACAAAATCACAGGTCTTTGCACGAATACTGTTGCATACAATCTTTTGATGACCCTAGAGTGGTCCAACCTTGGACCTGAAGGGGTTTCAAACAGCGGGGAAGTGATCTTTGTTTGGTGTCAAAATTCAATATAATTGAAAATATGTACTGACTCCCTCTGTGGTCTTAGGAAACAATTAGGTGTGCACGTGAGATGGACTATATGCGTTTAGGATGGGAGGTGGGATTGTTTTGTTTTCCTTCTAAAGAGTTTGAACAGAATTGTAGTTTTAGGATAGTTGATCAAAGAAATGTGTGTTTATTATCACAAAACAGGTATGTATTTTTGTGTGTATATGGGTACATGAATGTGTATAAATTTTGTAACATAGGATAAACTCAGTTCTTTCAGAAATATTACATGGTTTAGGAATGGTACTTCCCAATTTGTTTTCCCTTCCTCCATGACTCCAAAACCACTCCATGGACTAGTTTCTGCTCCCTGCCTTCTCCTCATAGGTGGCCAGAGAGGAGAATTGGAGATTTTCTCTTACAGCACTTCAGTAGATAAATGAAAACTATTTATTTCTGATTTATTTTCTGTAACAATGGCCTGTGTAGATCTTCTTTCTTTTTTTAATTCCTTTGAAATAGTTTGACTTTGTAACCCTATGAAGAGAATAACATTTCAGAAAATTTCTGTTGTTAGAAAAATTCTAGTCATGAGTGTTTTTTTCTATTGGAGTTTCTAGAGTTGTAGTTATGGGGATCTTTCAAAGCATGAAGCAACGTTTTAGGTTTCCAACCTGTTCCTCTAGTTTCCATTTTCTTTAACTTTCATCATTTAAGCTTTAAATGTCAAAAGAAGTGATGTGAAATAAGACTGCAAGTGCATAGGGAAAAAAAGTGAAATATACGATCAGACAGAGAAGTTTATCCTGAGAAATTTTGTAACAAACTATTTTATTGAATTTAACTCCTAATAGAGTAGTGCTGCAGAATACAACAAAAAAGGATATACAACTTCTATTATCTGTATTTTTATCAGAATAATCACAAAAAGTGAGAACAACCTCAAAATCACTTTTTCATGGCATAATTGCTATAAACTTGGTTTTAAAATATTTTTAAAGTATTTTGATAAGATGTATAAGTACTAAGTCAATTTTGAATTAGATGGTAAAAACAGCACTAACAATTCAATTAGTAATTGTGAGATTTGCAAATTAAACTTTGAAAAATATGAACTTCTGATAATTTTGTTACCTTTTCACTTTGTAATGAATGGTATTTCATTTCATTATATACATATATGCATTTCATAATGTAAGTGGTACTGTGTAAATAATTGTTGCTACTAATAAAGCAGGTAGGATTGAATTATATGTTTTAAATTAAATTATATTCATGAGCCTGTTAAAGAATATAGTTTACATAAAAGAAACAACCCTAAAGCAAGGATGATTTTGGAATTATTTTTCTTCCTTAAGAACTCTGAAATTCATGTCACAAGTCACTAACTTAAGCAGTTCTTACCTGTTCATGGAATTTATTGGGCTGAGGCAAAGATGCTGACGTCAATGGAACTTTTTCTTTAATGCACTTTTAGGTAAACTTTGAATTTCCAACACATGTATTTCTACTTTAACTGTATTTACAAGTTTCTGTTTTGTATTTTTCCAAGTACTCTTCTGTGTTAGAGAAGTTCTAACTCAATAGTTCAAACTAGATGTTGCATTAAGTTTTCTATTCTGAAGTTAAAAATGTTGCTCATCTATTTTTGCAGTCTTTGCATTCAAACTTGCCAATATTTTAAATTATTTGAGTGAGGAGAGAGGGCTTTTAAAATATTTAATTCATTTTTCTCACATGCTATATTTCCCTCACATGTCTTTTTGTCTGCATATGAAAACATTGATAAATATGGGTATTTGGTATTATCTACTATAAGAGCATTGAGCAAAAAAAAGGCTTATATCGATTTCTTTCCTTTATCTTACCAGGTATTTACCTTTATACAATAAGAAAATTTATCTGGACTTTGAAGAGACTTTGCTAAGTAGAATTCCCTACAGCTGTCCTCATAATTGATGACATTGATTGACTGATTGTGAGAAGAAACCCAGTAAAAATTTATGTTACATGATTTATGAAAAAATTACACCACAAGTTAAACTAAGAACTCTACATTTCATTTAATAAGAAAGTCTCAGAAAGAAAGATGGCATGCAAGGCACACCTCAAGGCTTTTTGATCATACAGTCAGGAAAATAAAATGTTTTAGTAAGGGGAGGTTGGTTTGGCAGTATGACAGATCACAGGATTCAAGGTTTTGGGAGGTTTTTAACATTCAGAATAAGCACAGATCAAATCTACTACAAAATGCCCAGAAGTAATAAAAAGAGAATATTCATGTATCAATATCATTCCAGTTTTCATCAATATGGATGACTCAAAGGGCAATGCTGATACATGAAGGAATGGATATAAGGTGATTTTGAATACTGAGTATTAAAATGATTTTTCTTGTAATTCAGATGAAATATTTTATCCCAAATCAGACAAGTCAGAGACTGGCACAGTGATACTGTAGGGAAAAAAGATTCTTAATTGTTTTAGTATGAAAAAAATTCTATTATGTTACTATTTTTTGCTAAGAAGTTGCATTGCTCGGCTCCATATACTTTCAGTCTGAAATGTTGAAGTAGTTAAAAGTTCATACAGATTTCTATGACTGTCTGTCAAGGCCAGGATTTGGGATGGGTTTTTTAAACATCATCACCACTGATTTAGAAGAAAATTTTCAGGTATCCAAGTGTACAGTTTTCTTCATCTTATGGAGATCTAGGAATAGTTGCATCCCCTGTATGGTACTCTGAAATACCTTACTGTTTCTGGACTAGAATGATTTTTGGAAATTCTTTGAAAGAGCTATTAATGGATTCCTTTTTTGGGACACTGACATTGTACTAGAACTCTTTATGATACTCAATTTTTTCAGATAGTGGTTTTGGACACAAGAATAAGACAGATTCTGTGTTGAATTGTTGGAAGACATTGTACTGGACAACAGATGGTGTGACAGTTATGGCTCTCTCTGTCAGACTCTCCTTTGCCAGTTGGACATTATAAGTATTCCAACTCCACTTACTTTATTTTTACCAATTTCTAGAAATTTTTGAAGTGTTATCTTCCTTGATATCACCTTTGATTAGCTTTAATATGAACCTTGATTTAATTTATAATGTAGGACAGTAGTGATACATTGCCAGGGCTTTCCTAAGTATGCACCATAATGTCTTTCTTAATCCTCTGGAACTTTCACTATTCAATCATTTCAACTGATACTATTTTCTTAGTTCAGAGAATCTAGCAGATAGAAGATCTGGCAGTTTGTCCTTTTAAAATGGAAAGAAAGGAAGATCATTTCTGTCTTGTTCTCTGCTTTTTGAGACGGCATAGTTTTACGACTTCATAGGTCTTATTTCTATATTGCAGCTAATAAGGAGTCAGATGGTGATATTCAACATATTTTTAAATAAGGAACAATTTGCCTTTAGTAAATTTTTAAGGATTGTCTTAGTTTTATTTTTTTAGTACCTTTTTTTTACTATTCCTAATACTCTCTCTTTGAAGGTTTTTCCATCTGTAGTTACGAAGAAGAACCACAGAATCACAGAATCATTTAGTTTGTAAAAGATCTCTGACACCAAGTCCAACTTTTGGCTGATCACCACCTTGGCAATTAGACCTTGGTACTAAGTGCCACATCCAGTTGTTTCTTGAGCACCTCTATGGATGGCGACTCCATCACCACCCTGGGCAGTCCGTTCTAGTGTTTAACTAATTTTCCATGAGGAGATTCCTCTTGATGTTTAACCTGAACCTCCCTGGGTGCAGCTTGAGGCTATGTCTTCTTGCCCTCTCATTTGTTGCCTGGGAGAGGAAGGCGACTCCTACCTGGCTACAGCCTCCTTTTACAAGTTGTAGGGAGTGATCAGGTCTTCCCTGAGCCTCCTCCTCCCCAGGCTAAAGAACACCAGATTCCTCATCTGCTCCTCATATGTTAAAAATTTTCTGTTCTCTTTTATCTCTTTTTCCTATTAGATATTTTTAATTGGAAATTTGTGTGATCCTTCAAGACAGAACTGGTTATATCCAATTATTTAAGTCACATGACTATAAAAGTCACAAAAATCCAAGAAGTCTTTCAATGTATCACATAACTTTTAGACATGTGATCTCTTAATGAAATTTTTAAAAATACAAAATGATGGAAGCAAATACTGACTGAGTAGGTCTCTAATTTTTTAATTTTCAGACTATGACAGTGACTTTGAAATACAGTGTCACTAGTAACAGTGTGTCTTTTCCTTTTGTCTAAAACTGTCTACTTTATATAAAAGTATTGTGTTAAAAAAAGAAGTACCAGAATCACCTTCCATGTTGAACTGTGCTGCCTGCCTATTTACACAGTGAAAAATAGACAA
Source organism: Struthidea cinerea (assembly GCA_013397865.1). NCBI lineage: Eukaryota > Metazoa > Chordata > Aves > Passeriformes > Corcoracidae > Struthidea > Struthidea cinerea. Next base: position 93,786 of record VZTI01005236.1, on the reverse strand, counting down.
TTGACACTAAGTACATCCATTCCATGACTATTTCTTTTTACTTTCAGAGGCATACACATTTGACCTGTACCCTTTTCATCTGATCATACAGAAAGGACATTTCTGTGAACCACTCTGGCAAATGAAGCTGACCTTAATCTTATCCTGGGTTTCTTTACACTTAATATCTCATCCTTGTGACAGCCTTCTTCTGCTTCAGGTACCTTTTCAAGTTACAACTCTTAGGAAATGCAGAAAATTCAGCCAAATGACTTACAGGCACAAAATACACTGTGGTCATTGGTACTGAGCAATACTAGGTGGAAAAATATTGTCATTTTTTTAATATATCTTGTACATCAAAATATTATTGAAATGTTTCATTACCATAATTTTGATTCAGTTCTTTCCAAATAAAAATTATTGAGTTTTGTATTGGTCTAAATCTATCTGGTTTTCATAGCAATTCCAGGTTTAATGAATCAACATGTTTTAATGTAAAAAATATGTGGTAAACAACCTCCACTCATTTCTGCCTCTGGTTTATCTCGTTAAGTCTGTTGTCATATCTTGTTTTGCTTTCTCCTAACCTGCGTGTTCAGGACTTCTAATGTTTTTTCCTGCGTCAGAAATTTGGAAGGTGGCTTTTTACTATCTTTGTGCAGCACCTGAAATAATGGGCCTTACGATATTTAGATTATTTAAGTATTTCAGCAGTAAAAAAAGGGTAGGTAAATACCAAGGTATGTGTCATAAAATAACTTAAAATAGATTTCAGACCCTAAAACAATTCAAGGAAGCAGTCATCATATTTATTAGGTATAATCTTGAAAAAAGGCAGTAAAATTAATCTTTCTTAACAGGACAGGATGACTGCCAGTCTGAAAAATGAGCTTAACAGTAAGATACCTATCAACCATTTTAACTTGTTTTTCTCATAAGGATAGATCAGCTGAAATCAGCTGCTCACCACTGCAGTCACCTTCTGCAGACACTTCTGTACCTAGCAGTAGAAGTTTAAAAAGATTCAGGTAGAATGTCTGTTTACACACTGACTTTTTAAGAAGCTGTTCCATAAAAGATGGATCAGATATGAAGAACCTGTCCAGGTTTTGTAGATACTTGGAGATTATATGTTCATTTAGGATTAGGACATGGAAATGCATGATTTATGAATAGATCCTGCCATTAAATCCTCCCCTCTAGGTTTATACAGCAAAGAGAAAAACAGAAAACTACTGATGATGAGCTACTACATGTTTTATAAATTTATTAATAAATATTTCAGAATATGAAAGAAGTATATTATTCCAGTTTAAATAATGCCTTACAAATCAGTCATTGCCAGCTGTGAGAAGTGATTTATGAAAATAATAGCTTGCAAAATAAAGAAAATTAACATACCTAAATCACTGGGCTAAGAAAGAGATTAGATGCTAGTTTTGTTAGTAATGTGGTTGCAGCAAATTGATTGCTAGTGATTTAGATAAATGTAGAGAATTGTTCAAAAGAGAAAAGGAATCACCAATGTTGCTGTTCCAGGGATACAAGGAATGGCACTTTATTTGGCCACAAGACGGATCCTGTTGCTGTATCTCTGAAAATTCTTATGAGCATGGCAAAATTCGTACAAGCCATCTCTTTTTCTGAACTTTGGCTGTTGTTCTCTGCTTCTACTGCAGTTCAATTTTAAACAGTTACTATGTCAATAGCAGTGACATCAAGGTCATTATTTTATTTACGTTTGGATTATTCTGGGCTGATAATTGTAATAGACAACATACACAACATGCTATCCTCAATCATAAGGAAAATTACAGGTAATCAAAATGACAAGAAAAAATTAATCCTTTTATGTGGGGAGAAAGGCAACAGCTCACACTTAAATAGTTTTGCCATACAACCACTTCTTTTCTTTTTTATTTTTACTTTAAATGTTATGTTACACATAATGGGTAGTGACAATCTCATAACATATACTTTATGCTCTTGCTCAACTTTAAACTCCTGCCACGTCTTATGTTAGATAACTCCCTTCAAAAATGAACTTTTCATTCATAAGGTATGTGCTCTTTTCTTTGCACAGATGCCTTAATTTCCTTTGTTTTTTCCCTGGACGTTTTTTCCCTGGACATTTTTTCCCTCAGTTGATGTTTAGTTTACTCTTCTTTGCTTCCTTGCTGAGATTAATGCTCTCAACTATTTCATGTCTCACCATGTGAAAAAAGGAAGGATAACACACAGGTGTCTTAGGATGGTACTTGTGTATTTGTTCACATGAGTATGAGCATAGTTTTAGTCTGCCCTAAGAAGTCTCTTGTTGACATTCAATGACACACACAAAATAATCCAATAGCAAAAAAAATCCTCATATTAGCATCAGCCACATAACTTTGAACTGGTTTTGGAAGCCTCAGATCTCTTTTCCCCCCTCCTTTTTTTTTCTAGAAATCTAAAGAAGACCATATATTAGCATTATTAACTGAAAAATCAGGGATGTATTGACAGCTCAGAGTAAAATTCAATATTTTTATAAGCTGGAGATTATTTCAAACTGTTCATTTAGAAAGTGAACAGTGCTTACAAAAGCTAGGTGGCATTTATATCATTGTATCTATTCCATCTGTCTCTTCTTGTGGCTAATGGGCTTTTATCACTGCAGATGTGTCCCATTGATACCTGCTGTCAGCCAAAGACAAAAGAGAAGATATTGAAAGAATGCACATTTTACAGCAGAAGAGATGCTACTGAAGTTATGAACCAAATGGGTTTTTTCTTAAAATCTGTGTATGGATAATTATATCTCAAATCTGAGGAGTACTGCGTTATGTCTAAGATCTACAGGAATCAAGTTATGTTTTATTTACACATTTTTTATTATTTTCTTAATTTTGTACACATGTATTTTAAACTACTGCCTAGAATTTCTATTGCATTAGATTTTCACTGTTTCTGTCAAAATTTGGTTAATGCCAAGCAAAGTATGGCTAATTCCTTATTTGGAAGTCAATTAGTACAGCTATGATACTGAAAATCTAAGTTATCATTGAAATTATTGTTATGAAAATACTTTTTGTATTTGTATTACTTTTTTTGTAACACACAATATCACAATATGATTTGAAAACTCTGCAAAGTTAAAAGTAAGTTATAATTAAAATAGAATACTAGGTGAGAACACCTGGAAGGTTGGTATGGTTTTACTGATGAGATAATGGTAGGGCATAGTTTCGTTCAAGAGAAGTGACTCTGAATTATGCAAAATAGCTCCCTGTCCCAATGAATACCTCTGCTTTGTCTAACTCAACAGCTGCAGGGTATACACACCAGGTTTCTAGTGCAGGCTTAGCTCAAGAGCTTCCATAATGGAAACTACCCATTTTTGTGGGAGATCTGCTTACGATAAAATTATGTAAAAACTGCTAAATAGGTTGTGTGGCATTATGATTTCCAAAACTGAAAGTGACTTAAATGTCCAATTTCACTGAGTGAAATAAGATATATATTTATATATATATACATATATAAATATATATATGTGTATAAAAATTTGAAAGCGCCTAGCATATTTTCCAGCTTCATATTGTAGAACTGGGGACTAGACACGATTTTTAGTAAAACAGAAGTAACTGTGGTTTAGGTGGTGTTTTTGTGTGTAAGAAATCATGTATAAATTAAATACAGCAATTTTTTTTAATCTGCATGAGCATAAACACATGAGTATTTTTAAAGAGACTAAATTAAAATGCTCCATTCCTGAAATAGTGCATGCTATGATTTTATCATAACAAAGTGAAATATGCTAATCCAGGTTTTAGTTCAATAGTAATGGCAGGAATTCAACGATAGCATTTAAAGAAGTAATGAGTGTTAATCAAAGTAAACGATACAGGAATCCTTAAATCCCTTTTGAAAGGATTTTAAGTGATTCTTAAAACACTGCAGTACCTTTCAGAAATTAAATTGCTCAGAGTATTTTACCATCCATTGCACTCTGACTTTTTCCTCTCCACGGAGTCTGAGCTTCACTGAATTTGTTTGATTCCTCTCTTCTACTAAATTGTCAACATATTTCCAAAAGTTATACTACTGCCTCATGTACAATAGAGTATCTACTGTTAGGAAAGGGAGAGCAAGATAGCAATAAAGCAAGGTACTGAAGAAGGATACTGTAGAAGGATACAAAGTCCCCGTGGTGCATATGGTAAATGTGTTAGAGAAGGCAGTTTGTATTAGTCCTGCCTCAACCAAAGGTAAACCCATCCTTGGGATTGTTTTTGCTCAAGGACCTTGATGTATAATGGGGAAACACAATGTGTACCTCCAGGGGAGATTTAATTTTTGGGTGAGAAGAATCTGTAGTGTTGAATTGCATATATACTACTGGTTGCTGGATGACATTGCCTCTGTATGTCATGACTACCATGGACTACTGAGAGTTGAGTGCTCCAGACACACCAGTGGTGAGGCCCTGATGCAGCTCGTAATCAGCCGACATACCAGCTCTCCTGACCTGAAAGGTCCATCTGGGATGGATAGAACTCACAGTCATGGACTAAATGAACTCAACGGACATCTTGGGGGGAATGGCCATTGACTACTGCAATAATACCTGCATTTGTGCATATGTATGTATATGTATATGTATATGTATATGTATATGTATATGTATGTAGTTGGAAGGTATAGGATCTGGGCATGACATAGATAGTAAAATATAAGGGGTAGCTTATGTCCTGGTATCAGGAAGGGGGCAGAGCTTGTCTTACCTGGAGTTTAATTAATAGCTGGCACTAAACCACCACAAATATTGACAAAGTTAAATTTAATCTAATAATAATAATTTTAGTACATTGTTATTTTATACAAATTGTCAAAATCATATTGGCTGTTGTATGTAATTCTGCTTTCTCGCCTTTGATCACAGGCAGAAGTAAGAAATAAGGGAAAATAAAGTTAATTTTTTGAAACAAGTATTTTTAATAGCTTTTCCTAAGTACTGCTGGTTCAGTTTTTCCACAAAGTAATTTTCCATTTTATACCTTGAACATTTTCTGTAAAAGCCTGATGGCTCCTTCTTCACAGCAAGTTCCACTGAGTCTCAAAACTTTAAGCATCTTGTTCAGCACAAGGTAAAAGCTGCAGCAGAGTCTAGTGTAGCTGCTGTAGGAGAGAGATAAAGAGATTATCTGAAAAAAATGTAAGACCCAGCTTAGCTGATTGTTGGGTGTCATCCCATAACTGTTTTGCTTCCCATTCTCTATCCCAAATAAGAACTTATAACGCTAATGGAAACATAAAAGTAGCTGGAAGATAAAGGAAAAATATGTTGAAAGTTTTAAGTGAATCTAATGCAAATGATGAAGCATGCTTTTGTCAAACAAAATGCTGAAGCAAATGTATGTATCTCTAGTGAGTATCTCTAAGTCTGTGAGGATGAAGGCTTTGTTCTCATACTAAAGAAAGCTTATTCTTTTGAACTTAATATATTCTTCCTGTTGAAATGACTGACTTTTGCAAGCAGATTAATAAAATACGTCTCTAGTATATAGGAATATTGATTGATAAAGAACTTGTATAAAAAAACCCATTTTTTCACTGAAAATATTGAATATGAGCTGTAAAGAAAATTCAATCTTATTTATCCCAAATAAAAATGAAATTGGTTGTCTTAGTCAATATTTATAGGTAGTAACATGCAATTTAACACTTTCATGGTGTGAGGGGCTGTGTTTGTTTTCTTTTAAATATGCAATATTGTAAAAATACTTGCTTCTTTTCCACAAATTCAAGTGAATTTGTGAATCGGTGAATTGTTCTTTTTTTCAGTAAAATGGTCACATTACTTTTTACTTCAGATATTTTAGACTCTAAAGCTGTTAGTCGTCTCAGCCAAAAGGACTTAATTATTAGTTAACTGGTTAATACTGCATTTAACTTCTGGATGTCTCAAGCCTTAAGCAGAGTTCAGATCCTCATGGCAGAAATTGTATTCCTTGTAGTGTATGAATAGAGTGAGTATTCAGCTCTTCTAGCAAGCAGAGCAGAAAACTATATAGAACTAAACACCAGGAACCATAAAAAAGAAGTCTGCCTGGAATTTCAAGCCCCATTAAGTTTAGCTACATAACTCTCATCTAGATGAAAAAATTATCTGGTGACCCTGAGACAAATGTCCTGAAATTATCTTCTCATAGTAGATGGGTCTCTCTCTTATTTCAAACAGAGGAGAAAGTTCTCTCAGCCTTTGTAATGTGTTCAGTTACAGTGGCGGCAGTGATAGCATACTGTCTTTGATTCCTGCATCAGTATGTGGAAACCTGAACAAAATTGTTTCTTCTTCAGGTTAGTAGGTATAAATGTAGACCAAATCTTTCATAGTTCCAAATGTGAAGATTGAAGCATATGTGAATAGGCTGTGAGAGGTGGACTTATTCATATTGGAAAAGAGAAGGCTCAGGGGAGTCTTTTCAATGTATTTAAATACCTGATGGGTGGTAGTAAAGAAATTCCAGTAAATTGCAGAAAATTCAAAATAAAAATAAGGAAAAAAAAACTGCTACTGGGGTGGTAAAGCAGTGAAAGAGATTGTTCAGGAAGGTTATGGAGTCTCCGTCTTTGAAGTTATTCAAAAGTCATCTGGATTCCGTCCTGAGTGACCAGCTCTACATGGTCCTGCTTGTGCAGGCCAGTTGGGCAAGGTGACCTACATAGGTGCCTACCTCAACAATTCTGTGATTCTGTTACTCTGTGATTAAATAAAACAGAACACAGAGCTCAGTAAACACTCTCACTTTGGGCTTCCTCTGGAGTATTGGTGCTTACTTTGTTGTAAAGAAATAACAGCATACTCTTTTAGCCTGAAAACTTGCAAAGCTACATTGATAAAGAATTATTTATTGAAGATCTAAAACATAAATTGACTCCAAAACAGACCAGTCTCCATTTCCAGGACAGTGAGTACACACAAGAAATGCTTATGATTTCTTAGGAAAATGGCTAATGTTTCATCTAAATGCTGGTTTGATGTCTGATCCAAAACACAAAGATCAGAGCTTTGTAAATTTGCAAAAAATCATGTTCTGAGCATATTGAGCATTCTTGGCATTTGGGGAACAAAAAAAATGTATGACAGGAAAAAGCTGTCGGAGTGAGTACTGTCCTTTTATTGTCTGTGGACAGAACTAAGGTTTGATCTTTCATCTGAATTGAGGGACTTGATTAGATCTATGAATTCTTAATTATCATTTCAATCAGACTTACCTGAAAAATTGCAAATGTTTGGATATTTTTCATCTTAATACTCACATTTTTATTGCATACAAGATGTAGTTGTCTTACACACTCATAAGATGTAGATAAATTTTTGTCTTAAAAATAAATCTGTATATTTTTGTAATTTCTCTCACTCTTCTTTGGTTTGCACAGGTAAGTCTTGTGTAATCTTTTTTCCCTAAGAAAAAAAAATAGCGCAGAATTATCATCATAGTTCATCCCACAGGTTGTTGACATTCTTTCCAGATTTATTACATGGTGTCAGATGGCCTAATTTGTGATTTCTGTTCTATAGGAACCAAAATAGTTTCTAGCTTGTGGTACATATCCCACCAGTAAAACCACTAGAAAGAACAAAAGCTAATCAAGGGTTTTCTAACATTTTCATTCTTGATATTTGGATTTTGTGTGTGTGTGTTTTAATGAAACTTCTTAAGCACTGATTTGCTATTACTAACAGATTGTAGTCCTAGAAACAATGTTAAAAACTAGGACTTTCTATGCTAAACTAATAATTGACTGAAGTGTGAGGATGCTATTATCATTACAAGAGGAGGACTTTTGAGAAATACATTGTTCAAGACTGTAACCATTTGTAAGCAAGAAGACTCGCTGTTCTAGTGTTTCCTATTGGTTTAGTAACCTTCAATGAATTTCCTATCCACTACTCTTCCTTTGAATACATTTGAAGTTTTATCATCCACAGGATGCTATGAGTGGATTCCAAAACATAGCTAGAAGCTGTATGAGTCACTTTTCTTTTTGGTTGTTTTTGTTTTGAATCTGCCATATTTCATTCAAGATCTCTTTTTAAGCTTATGATACAGCAAATGAGTCATGTTTAACAGTTTATATTTTACAGACGTTTTTCACTGTCTCCTAAAGCCCCAATCATCTCTTCTTCAGACTTAAGCATCCTACATTGTTATTCTATACGTTCCCTGCATGGAATATCAAACACGGTATGCAACATAGAATCATATAATAGTATGAGTTGGATAGAACTTTTTAAAGATCACCTATTCCAACTCCCCTGCCCTGAAGGGGCATCTTCAACTTGATCAGATTGCTCAGAGCATTACTCATATCCAGAACACATAAATAATGCATTTAGGAAATTTTCATTCATAGTTTGTTTCTTCAAGAGACAGTGCTATTTTTGAGTTTTAAACCAAGTTTCTGCACATGAAAATGTCCATTCCTTCTCAGAGAAGAATAACTATGTTCATTATCATATCTTCTTGAAACTGATTTGAAACAAGAATTATACCATATTACTTTGGTACATGTTAGTTTGTTAGCCTTGAGGAGGATTTGGTTTCCCCATGGGGTAATTACTGAGGATTTAGAGTATTTGCAGGAAATGTTAATGTATGATAAATGGGGGACATGATCTTCTGAAAAAAGATACAGATTCTGAGATATTTGTACTATGAAACATAAGAAGAACAGTTCTCACAAGATGGGAGGATTCATCTGAATTCTTGAGAAGTGAATGGTATTTGAAAATGTATGTTGTTTCTTCAAATCCTATCAATAACTTTCTTCCATTTTTATTCTTAAACTACCTCAGTGAAAATTTCCCAAAAGTCCTTCAATGAGAAAGTTACTATCCATCTAGAACTTAACTTCTAAATACCAAATATAGATCTCTATTTTCAACACGAGAGAGAAAAATGACCTGAAACAGCCTTTGGTATACTTCCATATGGCACAAACCCTTAGTATTTCTTCTGGCTTTTTTCAGTATATAGAGCATGTCTGAACTTCATGTTCCGGGAAATACAGGCTGTGTAATAGTTTAATTTACACTAGAATAATTTAGAACACTGTCAAGACCAAAATGAAAACAGATTTTATCAGATTGAAAGGGTTGAAATCTTTGTCTTCATTAATGATATACCTTCCTTAAAAAAAGCTTAAACAGGCTTTCATCTTATAACTTCCGTGTTTTCTTCACTAAAGTATTTAGAAAATGACAGATGCATGTATATAATAAGGATTTTTATACATATAGATCTCAGATTATTTCTGCAAGCTCACAGATACTAGCTACTACTACTGTACTCTTTGAAGACTGAAACATGACAAAAGATGTGCATTTACAAAGTTATATAAAGGGAACTTTAGAAAAGGTATGGGGATTTTTTTGGCGTTAAGTCTATAAAGTTATTTGATTTTGTAGCATTGGGAAAGCCTTTAATACTAGTATGTGAAGAAAGTGAAATATGGGATACAGATGTAATCAGAAATAAAGGGGCTTTTTATGCCATCAAAGACTAATTGATGGCAACCTTACATAATATACTCATGGTTTCTTCTTTTTAAGAACAACTATGTGGTTCTTCTTAAAAAAACTGGTTTTGAACTTGAAAGTAAATTAATACGCCATAATCATAGAATGATTAGAATAGAATGTGCTGTTCCTTTTCAGTCTTCTTAAGCATTACCTTTCCAGAACAGCATTCACATATTTTGAAATATCAAATATGAAAACCAAAAAAAATTACCTTTGTCTTTGCCTTCTCTGCGTTCTTGCTGTTGTTCAGAATCAGGCATAAAGGTAGGTACAAAACATGGGCAGGATGTTTAATTGGCACATGAAAGTGCATTACTTACTGTTACACTATTTTGTGACTCATTTACCCCCTTCTTTTGGGAAGAACATAAAAGGAAAGCAGCAGCAGAACTTCCCAGTGCAGTTGAGGGCTGACTGAAGATTAAAAGCCTGCAATGTATTATAAGGTTAAATAACTCTATGTTTGCTTCCAAAGCCCTAGGGTTGGAGATTTTTGTCTGTGTTTGCATAATTACAAGTGCAAAATTACATTTTTTTTTATTAAAATGAGGGGGAAAGTGTCTCTTTGTCCTTATTCTATTTCTCAAAAGTTGTTGAAAAAAATGTGGTCAAACAACTACTTTGTTCTTTGACTGAACAAATTATGTCTGGAATGTAAATCAAATATAAAATATTCCTCTTCCAACTGTGGATACTGAAAAGCTTTCAGCATAGAAATTTTCCAGCTTTCTGCAGCATTCTGTGAGAATCCTGCTTTTCTCATGCAAGCTATGAAAAACAGTGCTGCGGTTTTGTAAATGAATGCTTTCTATCTGCAACTGCAAGTTGTTATGTAGCATTGTTATGATATTGAGTGGAAAAATATTTTGAAATAGGTGTTGTAGGTTTCAGCCAACCAGCCTGGGAGGTGGATTGTTAAAGGGCCAATGACCTTATGTCATTTAAGAATACTGAGATATAAAACGAGTTGGTGTATTATTAAATAAATCCATTCCATTTGCTTCCTGGACTTGAACTTTCGTGTTGTGATTTCTCTCCGGCCACAGAATAACAGAGACATCCAACCAACAAAATAATTGATAAAATTGTGCAACTGTGAAAAAGCAAAACTAGAAATGGAAACTATTCTGAAGAATTAGATCATTATCCATAATGCAAAAGATGCCTCTTAAACTGTGAGAGAGAATATACTGAGAAATAAAAGTCTTAGAAAAAAAGAGGGCAAGTATTGTGGGCCAAAAAATGGTTTTATTTAAATAATTGTCCAAGGAGAGTAAAAGAGAGACAGTACTTAACAGTAAAAGAAAAAAAAAAAAAAGAAAAAAAACCGCCAAACCAAAAACCCCCTAAAAAAACCCAAACAAATAAACAAAGAAACAAACAAAAAACCCCAACCATATCCCAGGATTTTAAAGGGCACATAAGGTTTAATTTATATGTAATAGTACAAAAATGTATTTTGTCTTCACTGCAGACATGGGGTCCGTAGGAGAACATACTCTTTTGCCCATGCCTGACTATTATTAAATACATTTCAACTTACACAATTTCAGCTTCTTAGTAAAAGATTTTACCATTTAGTTAAACTAAAATTGGTTTCAGAAATGAGCTGCCTGTTCAAAGTTACTTATTCAAAGCAACTGATCAAAAATGTCTTTTCCAAGAAAGCAAATGAAAGTGACTTTTTTCCCCCTAACACATATATGAGTCCACTATTTAGCTGTTCCAGTAATATGAAGGGAGATTTGGACTTAGCTTCTCTCAGAGGAACAGCAGTCAGCAAAAGCCTCTTAGTCCTCTTAGCCTGAGGAATGTGTGTCTCTAACAGATTGCCAGAAAAGATTAACTGCTGCAGGTAGCACAGCTGCTGGTTCAAACAATTTTGATCTTTTTATATCTTGTGCTCATTCTGTTTCCACATGGAATTGGTCTGCTTGTTATGGAGACCCGCAGGTAGCACAGCTGCTGGTTCAAAAGATTCCAGGCCCCTTATATCTTCTGTGCATTGTTTCTGCATAGAACTGGCCCAGTTGTTTTGGAGACCTCCAAGGAAACCACTTTACGAAATAGTTTGCTAACCTTTTCAAGGAGTGAAATATGATCCTACTTCTTTTGTTTTTGAAGTGGAAAAGCTTGTTCATCAAAACCAGTATTTACTGTAGTTTCTTTGCATAGTTTTTCCTAGGAGAGTAAAAAGAGATACCACTTAAAAAGACCTTGTTTAAGAAAAAAAGTAAGTGTAGATATCACCATGCCTGACTATTTCTCAGTATGTACAGTCTGTGTGTTACATTTTAGGTTTTAAGTAGGGTTTATGAAAGTTTATGATGGTGAGATGATGTATTTATCCTAACCAGCCATTTAGAAGGTAGGTGACTTGAGTAAATTGTCATCTAGTGACAAATCAAGAGAAATAGGCAGCTATGTAATTACCCATCTTGAAAAAGATTGATAAATGGAATTAATTTACATTGTGGCTTGCCTATCACCCTTCTTCTTATGTTGAGCATCTCTAAGTGAAAGGTCTTATTTTTAAATAGCTAAAGTTACATTATATAAACCCCGTATTAGTGATTCAGAAATCAAAGCCATGTTCTCATAGCTGAGCTCTGTACTGAAAAGCCTAGATGTTACTGAATGCTCTGCAGAAGCATATATCAGCTGTGGGTACAAGAACAACTAGAATTTCTGTGTACGAAATGCTAATGTTGAGCAAACTTGGCTATATGGTCAAGTTCATACACTGCTGGGTGGTCTTTCCAGTTCAGTAGGATGCTTTTTTAGCAACTTCCGCATCTTGTTCTCTTGTGCTGTGGAGGTTTGATCAAAATGCTTGCATCATTCCTGAAGGTGCAGTTTAACTTCCCACTTAAAAAATTTAAAAAATAAGACGAAATACTGAGAAGAGGCTGGTGGTGTAAATAGCTTTCAGTTTCTTAACAGTACATCAACATGATGGACTAAGGATTGTTTTCACTACTTTACCTATATCCCCTCTAAACATAAGGTAGAATACTAAATGATTTTATCAGGAATGCCTCTCCTCCTTCTTTGAAGAGGAGCAGTTTCAAGAGGTTAAGAAAAATTAAAGATAATCAAGAACATGACCACAGGTTTTCTGAACAACATAGCTACCTGGATGTGTAAAGAATATATTGTACTCTTCTGCACTATTATGAAATGTCTAAGGTATTCTGAAGTCTAGATGTATAATTCTGAAATGAGGATCACACTTTGAATTTGTAGCATTTTATACTATATATCTGGACTGACAGACTGAGAGCACATTTTACATTGTAGTACAAGAAAACCTTTGCGTGATGACTAAGGTTACTTGATTGAGGAAGAACTGAAAGAAATCAAATTAAAAAGTAGTCAACCTGTATTCTCACTTAATTGCAAGATTTAGAATATTTTCTTCATATCTTTGATGAAGGGATGTACGGACTGAGAAAAGAACAAAAGTATTTAGTCCAATATGTGTGCTCAGCATCATTACATTCTTTTGCAAATCCTCGCTGAGTTTTGGGTTGAAGTGTGCCAGATGACCCACACAAGAATATTGTATTCATACTCTATTATTGATACCTAAAGGTCAATCTGTGCTTCCTCAGACAAAATCTAGGAGACTGCAGTAAGTCTGTATTAGCTTTGGGTAGGGGATGCCCATAAAAAAAAAAAGGGAGGAAGAGAGGATATTGCTGTGCTTGGTTCCTTTTTTGTTACAAGATTCATTGTGGACTCAGGTCTCCTAGGATATGTGTTACACTAAGCATTAGGAGAATGAAGCATCACATTACTTGGTTAAGTTTGTCAATAAAATTGTTATAAATACAATTAGATTTTTTTCAGGAACTAGATTAGGGAAAACTGGTTTCCAAGGACTGAAAATGACCCAGGAGGGAAAGTCTTATCTTATCATTACAGTTATTCAAACTGCAGGTGAGTTTTGGTGTATTCAAGAGAATTATTAGTGAGAAATTTTCATTTAATGAGCAGCAGCTGTGCAGTTTCACAGATACCATTCCTATAGATTAATAGTCACTATGGGCATCCTACTATTGTTTAGTAGTTGACAAGAATAAATACAAAAGAATCAGGTATAAGACAAACTACAAAGAATAGGCTATTTTTCCACAATAAAGAGAAAGTGGCTGGTGAGGAAAGTATGCCAGTGATGCCTTCTGAACTGAAGGAAATAGTACATTCTTTCTCTTCAGGGCAGTTTGTGTGTCTTTTCTAAACTCTACTAGCTGTGCAGATGTTAATGACCACTTTTTCCCAGATCTCTCTTCCTAATGTTTTTCATCCACCATTCTTCAAAAGTTTCAAAAGTGTGAAATGTCAGCAAAATATTTCACATACAGAGAGAACAATAGTGAAGACAAAGGAGAAACTATAATAAGCATCTGCTGCAGACCCTGAGGACTGAAGAGAGCAACAGGAAAACAAACAAAAGCACTACTGGGCAAGTATTAAAACTCAGGACAACAAGATACTTTGCTCAAGGGTGACTACAATGAACTGGACATCTGTTGAGTAACAAATACAGGAAACTGCAAAACATCAAAGATATTCTGCAATTAGCCAAAGGATAACTTCATGATCTGGAAAGTAGAGGATGCAAACACGAAGGAAGCAAGTCTGTATTAACTTCTTCCAAGCTGCTGTGATTGGAAATCAGTTATGTACCTGATAACCACTTATAAAGTAGTAAAGTGGTAAAGGGCCACTTTCATTTCATTAAAAAAAAAAAAAAAAAAGAAAAGAAAAATATCATTTGATCAAAAAATCAAAGGCAATAGAATGATAAATAAAAAGTTGTGGTTTTAAAGGCAAGTGTCCAGATTCCTACAAATTATATGAACTAACACAAGATCACTTTCTACTTCACTTAGTTGAAAATGCAGGTGTTATCATGAGTATATTTTTAGCGTATTCATAGTTCCTTTCCCTTTTTCCAGCCATTCTTAGAACATGTCTTGTGCTGATCTATGTCTGGACTTAGTGCTTTTCTTAGCTTGTGTTCTTTGTCCCAGCAGCTCATACTTAATTTTTCTTGTCCAGCATGTCCCCCTTTTTTTGCCTAATATCTTCTTGCTTTAACAGATCTTGTTTCTCATTCTCACATTCTCTCTTAGCTGATGCACTCCAAAATTTTGTTTTCATGTCTGTCTGACCCCTCCGTATCGCGATGACATTTCTTTTGCTTCACTAAGAAGAGAAGCTAATTAGGTGTCACAGACTCAGTCCTTGTGCCCTTTTCCAAGCCAGGGCATTTAAAGTCTTCTTAAACAAATTCAGATTTTTAGAACAATCATTTTAGGGCTAGAGCAGGTCCAACGGCTTTCTGAAGAAAGTAGAGGCACAGTTTAGTAAATGACATTTTAGTAAGTTCTGTGACCTCTGAGAAGCTTGGACGTGCTAAATGATTACGTAAGCACAACAGTAGAAAAAATCAGTGGAATAACTCACCACTGTTCAGTCTTCAGTAGTCTGAGTTCTTATAATTTGACCATATTTTGGTCAAGTCAATGAAGATGAAAGACAGATAATATAGAAGTTACCATTCCAAATGTCAGCTTCTGCTCCAAAGATTGGATGCATTGAAGTTTTACAAAGAAAAGGTTGCCAGCTTTATTACATTGGCCAAATGATGCCTTTTTCGTCAACTCACATGTCAAAGGTAGTTGAAAAATTTACACTGAAGCTTTCCCAAAACACACATGTCTAGACCAACACCAGTCATGAAAATCTCCAGCACAAGTGCTAAGTCGGCAATGTTTGAAGGAGTTTTAAGAGAATTCCAAATAGATTTGACTACTAGCTTGCTTCCAGACAGTATTGATAGGAATTCTACTTTTCAGAAATTTTATTGCAGTTTAAAAAATTCCATTCACTCTACTATGAAGAGATTAAGCAAGGTTTTATAACCAACAGGTTTCATTTGAAGGTGTATGTATGTATATTTAAAAAGAACTTTAAAATGCTTGAAGTACATCTGTAGTGACTGCAGCTATAGTGTAGAAAAATACAAATTAGATTTAAAGTCTATTAGCTGAAGGACTAATCATTATCTGAAACTGAAGGACCAGCAGCAGTCCAAGGATAGCACCAGATAGATCTTGAGAAGTTCTGACCATTTAGATATGCAGCTCTTCAGAGTTTTGCTAGGCTTATTTGCAGTTAAGGAGAATCTTGTTTTTTGAGTTGTTTCTAAAAAATAATTGGAATCATTGCTCATATAGGTAAATAGGCAGAAAAGTACGGCTGGCAGAATCTGACCTTGCCAGCTGATAGTATAAGACCAAAACCATAACTTAGTGAAAGCTATTCTTTTAAGTAGTGCTACTTTAACCAAGACTATGTTGTTGATGATATTAACCTTTCTTAAGACCTTTGAGAAAAGAAGAAAATCTGAAGATGCACAGTAATTTGAAGAGTATGTTATGAACCTTATAAAAGAGATCAATTTCAACAACAAGCTGTCATCTACTGGCATAAAAGTAATGAAATTGGAATAGCCCACTGGAGAGGCTGCTGATGTTCCAGTTAGTCTTCATGTAATTGAAAGAATTTGGCCATGATTGAAGCATAAATTGTATGGATATTTTTGTTAAGATGCTTGGCAGACTCCTCTGGGGAATTAATTTTCCTCTGATGGATACAATGACAGAGTTCTGTGCTATATTTCAGGAATTTTATTTCTGAGGTTCTGTCTTACTGCAAAGCAGGAGCAATATACAATATATCTGCTGTCTATCACTGCAATTTCCTTTTTAGCTGTCTGCTGTACGAAAAATGATGACTTAAATAATCTATTTCTTCCACAAAAATAAATTTCTTCTTAATTATTAGATTGATTTAAATATATATTTTAATTATAATAGCTCAGATTTTAGGATCTATCAGTCACCCTTGTGCCCTGAGGAGTCATAAAAACTTTTATGGAATTATAGTGACGTCTCTGTAGCGTCTTGTGAAAAGGTCATGTATGTTTAACATGAAAAAAAAAAGGCTTTGGTCCTCTGCAATCTGTATTTTTGTCAAATGAAGTGACCTTACTGTAAGGTCAGAATTGAAAGTTTCATGTCTGGCTAGATAATTCTGCATGGATGGGCTTACTGACACTTCCTACTTGTTTTTAAGAAAAAAGTGCTTAATCGCATGGGACCTTATATCATTCCCCATTCGAATTCCATCCTGCAAAGTACATATTCACATCCTTAATTTTCACTTCATGTTTTATCCCACACTGAATTCAGTTAGGTTAACAACTACACTAAAGCTGATGGAGATGACCTGTTTTAAACTTAATTTCATTGAAAACCTTCAACAGATAGGAGACGAAGACCTACTGTTATTTTAGATATGCTAGAAGTGAGAACATACTTTTTATCCCTTTAAAAATTTAGTTTAATTCAGTTCAACGTAATTGAAGTGACACTAGATTTATTCTAACATGAATAAAAGTAAGTCACCATCAGAAGATTTATTTAATAGGGTTAAGCAGTACAAAAAAGAAGAAAGAGTATTTTTTCCCTTAGAGGCACCTTCCAAAGCTTCCCTTACCTTTGGAGAATGAGAATGCAAGAAGTCCCTTTTGATGTATTTGTGAAATATACATTTGAACTCAACTGGAAGTTATAACTTCGAGGGTCAAATTAGGATGAAAATTCCTATTTTGAATTTTATGCAGGTATAAGAATGGATTAAAAAAACCCCTGTTTTGGTACATTTTAAAATATCTAAATATAACTTGAGACACTAAGAATTTTTCATCTTAATGATCAGTTATTATACCAGATTTTTAAAAAAGAAGACAACAGTTATGATGAAGAAATATAGTGCATACATCTCAATTATTTGAACTATTTTTCTGATTGTTAATACGTGCACACAGTATAACTTTTGTGCTGTAAATGTGTATGTGCTGGATATCTGGCAGTGCATAATGTGTAGATGGTGGTTCTGTTCATCTGTCACACAAACAATAAAAATTTTTTACTTGGTCAGGTGCCTCTAGTGCAGTACCCACTGAATTAATGGACACAAACAGCTGGATATATGCACAATTAAACAGGGAATGCAGTCAAACAATTATGTATATCAGAGTATAAAATAGTTTCCTGTTTTCTAAAACACAAAAGGTGAAAGATATGAAAAATAAGAATCACATATTTAGCGCTTTTATGAAATCATCTGATGACATATTTTAATTCCAGCACTTATATTTATGGTTAACCTATCTGAATTCAGTAGGTGCTTAAACATCAAGTGAATATTGAGGATGTGAATATGTGCTTGGTAGGATGAAATGCTTTCAGTAGTTCCCAGATCTGCTGAGTAAAGGTATTATGTGCCAATATCTGAAAGACGAATGAATATGCAATCACATAAAACTAAATTCTTGAGCCTATTGGAAAATACTGAGTATTTTCATACCACTATAATGAAAACACTAGGGGGTTATGAACATTTTATAATTTATAATACATTTTCTATATTTACAGATGTCTCAGGTATTTAGATTTCATGGCCAGATCTGAAGGACAGATATTCCACATGTATTAGCACTGAACCACTCGGGTAACCCTATTCAAAAAAACCCCATGAGTATGAGGTATTGAGAAACATCGATAGAATACAGATAGCATTGAAAGAGTCCAGAGGGTTAAAATACCCTTTTCTATCCCAAGGGTATTTTAACAAAGCATGGGAAAAGATACCATATTTGATAAACACTGAATTTAGATGATTAAATATATGAACTTTTTCCTCATTTGTGTGATTCGAAATTTTTTTTTTTTTTTTTTCTTCCTGTTTAGAGACATTAGAAAATATGTATTTGGAAAAAAAAGGAGAAATAACTTTAATCTAGATTCAATATCATTAGGCCTAGATTCCATTTCTGTTTGCATGGGTAGTTGTAACTTCATGACAGACTGACTGAGCCATTATCTTGTAAGAGTCTCTCACAAGGAAAAACCATGTTGTTTTTGAAGAGATACGTATTATTATTTTGCTTCACTGATTTAACTATATGAGATACTGTGAGTACAAATTATCCCAGGCTTTATACTTTATGGCTCCTACCTTTCATTTTGTGTTGACCTAAACGGAAAGATTTGCTATGAGTCTAAATTAAAATCCAATCCATTTAAATATCAATTTATCAACATTTTGATTTACAAACTTAGGAACATCTGTGAATCTTTTTGAGTTCAACTCAGCTGCCCACACATTTCAGTACAATGTTGAAAATACTTTTTTTACTTAATAGTGATTTGAATCAAGAAAATTAAATTAAAGTCTTCTTAAAAGGTATTTAGTATTATGATTCCATGGTCTTCTTAAATAAATGCATTCTCACTGTTATGTGTTGTTCAGAAAGCTTGGTTTCCCATAAAGTCTTGCTTCAAGACATCGGAAATAAACTACTTTGAAAACCTGTTTACTTATATCGAGAAAAGTAAAGCTGCTGTTCCAGCCTCTCTGACTTTCTGCTCTTATTGTATCTGTTCATTTCCTTTTATGACACTGTTTCTTCCTCTGCAATGAAGTATTTCATACAATAAATGGACCATGTGCTTTTCTACAAGTCATTATTAAAAGGGCATAAATTAAAAAGAGAATAAGGTATAAAATTCATGCTGGGTACTCATGACTAATCACTTCTGACTTTGTCAGTAAAATATCACAGAGTGGGTGAAAATAAATGTTTGGTTTAATACTTATGGAAAAGTTAATTTTAGTAAATTTACTACTGAAAATTAGTTCTACTGACATTTTGTAAGAAAAGTGTTTATCAAGATTATTATTTCTCAAATATTTCATATATGCACTCAACAACTTCAAAACTTTCTGACAGTAGAGTATAAAAGGTATTTTTCCACTAGATTTTAAGTAAATGTTTGTTCTGAAAAGTGGTGTAGCAACACGATGCCCTAAAAGTAATTCCTGGGGAATACTCTTGAAATAGAATAGCTTACCATAACATATTATTTTACTTTTAAGTTCCCTTCTTGTGCCAAAATATGTATTATTGACCATTAAACCATGTTATACTATTTTATTAATGAGGTTCTGAATGCTATTTAATGAAAATTTACATATTTTTATCACCTGCAGATCACTTCAGGGCATGACCTTAAATTAGTTGAAAAAAAACTTCCTTGACTTTAATTTTACTTTCATCCCATTTTTTTTTTTTTTTAGGATCCAAAGCTTAGAGCTGTCTTCAGATATGGGATATATTACCTGATATATTTAATGCATTTCTTTTCGAATCAGGCTTATACATCATTACTGAAAAGATATGTGAACACACATTTTGTTCTCTTAATTTTTCTTAATTTTCTCAGGCCTGTTTGCCACTTTCATATCACAGCCTCATCCCAACAATATAAATTATTTATTTAGCATCCTGTTTTCTCAGCATCTATGTTGAAGTGCTCAGAAATCAAAGTTTCCTAGTGTGACTAACAGTTTTCTGACCAATGTCTCAAATTTATCCATCTTAAAGAATATGCATGATTTTATCAAAGTATTTCTGAATACCTCTGAAGGTGCATTGGCTGACAGATAGTTAGCTTAGGTATTTAATGTTGATTTTCTCTGGAATTACATTAACTAATATTTTTGTCCCTGTTATAACATTTCAAGCATTATTTCTTATGACAATGGCTAATATATTTTAATTTTTTCTTTTCCTAGTGAGATAGTGGAAAAATTTATCTTCCTTAACTTACATTTATTTTCCAGACTCTGATTAGGTGTGTGTGTTCTTCAGTGGTTTCTTACTGTTTTAAGTCCATTCTGGTGGAGTGTTCAATTTTTCCATTGAGACCCTTTGTTTTCCCCAATTTTATGGTTGTTGATGATGTTTTGCTTGCCTGTAATTGCACACATTGCTGTGAAGTGCATTTCCCAAAATGAAGTACTACCTCACATTTCAGGTCACTGATGGTACATAAAACTGTGCTGTTACTTAATGGAATTAGATCTTCCTACTCAGAAAGGAACTTGTAATTTATGCTTCACCGAGGCCTCCTTCCTAATTCCCCCACATCCCTTCAGTCTGTTTCAGATTTTGTAATGACAACAAAATGCTGAAACAGATGGGACTGGCCAGGTTTAGGGATTCTTTGGTGAAAGTCTCCAAGCATTGTGCTGTTGCTATATTTTGGTAAGAACCTGTCACTTTGTTTTTCCCTTGGTAATACTGCTTTGTAACTCAAGTTTCATTTTTCACTGTCTTTTAAGTGTTAGTTTTCTACAGAATTGGCATAATTTTATTTTTTAATGTATACTTCTTAATTCAATTAGAAAAAGGCATTTCTTTTCCAGGAAATACCAGTTTGCAGTGAAAGCCACATCAAAACAATGTGCAGTGAGATTTCTGGTGGTGAAAATCCTGCTGGGGCTATGTTAACCACAAATGGACTGTATTCTGTTTTGTAGTGAATGTTTTTGTCACCCAGTAGGTTTCCTTTCAAGTAAAGAGAAGCAAAGATCAGAGAATCTGTATTTAGACCTTAAAACCTGGACAAAAAGAAAAATTTCACCCAAAAAAAAGAATCACATAGCAAGATAACCTGTACAGTGACAAGGCAGATAGAGAATGGATCTTCTAGGAAGCTTGAGGGCAAGGGGGACTGCCTGCTGCTGCTGCAGATGGGAAGCTACCACAGGCTTTTACTTCTCAAAATTCTAGTTTTGAATGACAACTTTCAGTTACTCCTGAAAAAAAGGGTGCTTTAAACTTTTGTTTTCAGCTGATGCCTGATGGTGTTAGGGATGATGGTTGTAGGGAGCAAGTTAGATGGGTGCAGGCCTGGAGAACAGGTTCCTGGAGGGGGCTGGAAAGGCTGGAAACCCTGATGAAGGCAGTGTGCAAGTGCTCAACCGTGGCAGTGATTTGGCACAGGGCAGGGCTGCTGGCACTGACCACAGCAGATATTCCTGGTACAGCAGAACCCTTATTTCAGACAGACCTGAGGAGCTTTCCAGGTCTGGGTCTGCAAAGAGCACCTGAGAGCTCTTACCGTGGCTGGGCTCATGGGAAATGAGCTCCTTTCCTGCAGAAGGTGTGCACTGATTCGGGGGAGCTGTGGGAGGAGGTCAGCAAACTGTACAGCATCAGGGAAAATGGCAACAAATACATTCATAGGATTTACTGTGTTCATGGAGACCCTGCAGAGGAAAAACATGAAAAGAAGACAGAACAGCCAGAGCCTGAACATGATGCAATGACAAAGGGAGAGTCCTGCACTAGGAAAGGCTGGAGTCTCGTGACTAGTTGTATCATGACACAGGTTTCTTCTTCCCTGCAGATCTGCCCCTGCAGAACAGGTTCAATGCCCTAGTAGCAGATGATGGGGAAAAAATACTGTCTGGGGAGACATCATAGCTGAACCTGAGCTGTACCAACACTAAGAAGACACAGCAAGTGACGGCAGAGAGGTTCCCTTCTCAGGGAGGTGGGTGCCCCAACAGCCTGCTTGCTGTCTGGGGAGGTTTGCTGATTGCCAGGCACTCAGATCTAAAATTCTAGGGACAATACCAAGGTGTTGCACTATTTCCCTCTGCTGTCCAGCCACACATCACTGCCAGGGAAGACATTGACCCTATGAAGATTTACTACTTCACTTTGGGGATAAGGTTTGAGGGCATACAACCTATCTGGTGTCTCCTTCACCCTGCTGGTGGAGAAGAAAGGTTGGACCAGGAATGGATGTATCTTGGAGGTCAATACCAAGTTGCACAACTGATGTCATTGGCAGGAATTCGCTTTTTGTGACCACAAGATCTCTGAAGATCGAAGGTTGTTGAGGAGCAGTGGGATTCAATTGACAAAGTAGGACAAAAGCATCTTTGCCTGAAGCAGAGTGGTCAATCTGCCAGAGTCTTAAGCCACTAACATCAAAGGAGAGATACTCCAACACACTTTTTGGTGAGAAAGGGGTAGGCAGAGGTGGGCATCCAAGAAAGCACATTGGTGGGAATAAGAACACCAGAATGATAAAGCAGGGTGAAGAGACATACACCCCAAATTCATGCAAAGAAATGCATGCAGCCTGGTGTAAAGCCCTGGTCCTTGCTCAGCAAGTTTATTTCCAAGGGTCTTAAGGCACTACTTTTCCCTGAGGTGATGCAAAGGAGAACTCAACAAAAGATTTTCACAAACTTTTACTGGAAAACTTTAGAAAATAAGGGTACTTTAATACCGTATTTTGCCTGGTTCCGTCGGTCGTGCAAGCCCACAGAACCTGGGGCATTTTCAGTATTACAGTCAAGTGGCAAAGAGGCAGGAAGGAGATTCGCTTTTCATCCTGCTTGATGTTTTATGTACAGCCGCACTCCAAAGCAAATCTGAAACCCGATCCCAAGGGCCCCGTTTTACCCGGGGCCAGGGGGAAAGGTGGGATTAGGGAATGGGGACCAATGGGAGAATGCCGGGGAGTGACGAGGCTTACAGCCAGCCGGGAGATTCAAACCGGGACAGACCATACCAAGGAACAAAGCATCCCAGGGGAGTGCTTCGGGCCGCCCCTACACAAAGGCATGTTCACCTATCCCCACAGTACTTGGCAAATTTTAAAACAAAAATTCAAATGAAATAAAGCATTTCACAAGGCATTGACTCAGCAAACTCTCACCCATCCAACTTTGTTACCCAGATTTCAAGAAGAAATTAGAGAGAGAGAGAAAGATACAGACAAAAATTATTATTCACTGTTTGAATTCCAGCATGTCCTCAGCTATCATAAAATACAAAATGGTGGGCCGTGACCAAGTGTGTCTAAGTGCAAGTGCTTTTATCTGCTTTGGTCTCCCGGGCCCTCCCCTCCAGGTGGGGCTTCAGGTGGGCCAGTGACTGACAGCCATTCTCCAGGGGGTAGGGTGTAGGGCACATCCCACCTTTCACAGAACTTGCACTGCCTTTGCCCACCACCCCTCACCCTCGTTTCTGTTGTTTTGAGCCAGTAATCATTTTCTCCAGTCTCTAACACCTGGGAAACAAACAGGAAGAACTACAGGTCTGCATGTGTTCACAGCACTGAAACTTCTCTAATAATGACACAGTCTGGTCCCTGACTGGCAGGGGAGCATTTCTGCTAAGAAGAACTTAGGGGTACTGGTAGATGGCAAGCTGGGCATAAGACAGCATCGTGTCTTGGCAGCAAAGCAGGCCAAGAACCTCCTGATGTGTAATAACAGAAGAACAGCTAGGAGGTCCAGCGAAATTAATGTTCCTACCTTCAGTACCTGCAAAACTTCATCTAGAGTCGTGGATTTATTTCAGATCATCTGACAGATGACAAATTCTTACAAACTATAGCAAGTTCAGGCAAGGCACTTCATAGTGGGGTATGTTGTCAGGGTGAAACACAACAGGCATAAACTGAAACAAGAAGTCAACAAGAGGAGCAATACTGATCTAAGGAAACTGTGCTTGCACTGAATGAAGTGATGCTCAGCATGGGATATTTGGGAGAGTGAAACTTATGTGAGATCTGAGCTGCCTTTCTTTCTGTCAGACAAAATACAATCACACTGACGCTGAATGTTAGACTACTGAAAAATGTGGTGTATTTCTGATTTTTGGCACTTTTATCATATCTATTTTTATAAAGAGAAATTCAGTACTTCAATTTTGCAGTAGTTTTTGAACAATGTTTCCAACTGAGTTGAAAAGGAAAAAAATATAACAAGGCATTCCAAAAGAAAAAGACAAGCTTAGCGATTAAAGTTGGGCCTGCTCAGTCTCAAGAAGGTATGACAGAGAGGGAACTTCATCAATGTCTGTCAGTATCTGAAGGGAAGGTGTCAAGAGGATGGAGCCAGGCTCTGCTCAGTGATGCCAAAGCAATAGGATAAGAGACAACAGGCAGAAACTGATGCACAGTAAGTGCTACCTAAATGTGCAGGTGCCCAAGCACTGGAACAGATTGCCCAGAGAGGCTGTGGTGTCTCCCTCAGGGGATATTCAAGAACCATCTGGACACAATCCTGTGCCTTGTGCTCTGGGATGACCCTGCTTGAGCAGGGAGGTTGGACCAGACAAGCCGCTGTGGTCCCTTCCAACCTGACCCATTCTGTGATTCTGTGGTTCTGTGAAATTTGTGAGGTCCCTTTGCTACTACGAGTATTAATGGCAGTATTTTTTACTTGATGAGAATCTTTTATTACAGAGGTTCTAAAGGATATGATCAATTAAATTGTTTGTTTCAAAGGTAATTCAAAGTTTTAAACATCTGGACAGTGTTGTTACCTTTAGGGTGGCTTATCTTAATTATCTTTCTCTTTGTGCATATTATTTTTATTTAAATAGGTTGAGGGAAGAAGTCTAAGTTAACAACAAAGGCTGTTTCACATTATTTCTTTTGCATAAAGAGCTGCAATAATGCAAGTAAACTAGGCTGCTCCTTAGAGACCAGGTGTACCATAATTTGGCTTTTTTCATAAATAGTAGTTGAATATTAATTAGAAGTATTTTGTTTCTTTTGAATTTATCAGTAACTTAAGAGAGCCTAGCTATTTCCAGCAACATTTTTTTCTTTGTTTTTATGTTTTAATATTAGTTCATTAGAAAATAATTTTTTAGAATATTTAAAGAGTAACAAGAAACATTTAACCACTCATCCAATTTTTATAATGATGTGAAATATTACTTTAACCTTCAAAATGAGTTTGAAAGTGTGACAAGACAGTCCCCAAAGCAATGTAGCAGAAATACTTTTTTTAAAGTTATTTAAACTAGTAGTAACAAAGCATCATTTAACTAAACATGGCATAACTACATGAACTTTACTGAATTATGATTTCTTAGAAGATTTTGTATGTTTTTGATCAAGAAAATCCAAAGTGGATCACAAATAAGAAACAAAGAGTAGTAATAAGTATGGTGTAACTTTCACCATAAAATTTTTGTGTCTATGGAAAAAATTAATCTTTCCATTATTGTGACATTTGTATTAAAAGCAGGAATGTGATGATGAAATCTGTTGATGATGCAAATATGTGTGGCATCTGACAAACATGCAAGAATACTACATAGGAATAAGTGAAAGCAAATACTATTAGCATAAGAAATAAAGTATTACATTATAACAAAAATAGTATAAATGTCTATTTTAAATCAGGTGATCATTTGGAAAGAAGAAAATATTTTGATCAGCATGTGGCTGAGACACCATTATAACTCATTACTAAAGGAATCCTAATCCGTAATTTGTGAAAGATGGTTTCAGTTAATATCTTTGCAAAATTTTTTGTGAAGGACTACATATCATTTATTTGAGGACTCAAAAGATAATTTAGCTTAAGCGCTTATAATTTCACAAAGCATTTTGGAAAAAGACTTGAGATTCAACTGCAGTATTATATTTCTGTGGATTATATGAGACATTGTGTCAGATAACCAAGTGTTGTAGATGTTCCTCAGTTCCTAGATATTGTGAGAATAAAATGTAAGGTTGGTGTAAATTTCTTCCTAGGGCTGCTGGAAATCACACAGCTTGCTCTGCAAATGTTTCTGTAATTTAGCAGGGGCTTTGTAGAGAATAATGCTGAAAGCTGACCTTTGAAATGTACTAAATTTTTCAGTGCTGTCTTTTATGCGCAATTTATCACTACCCTGTGGATCATGCTGCATAGCACTTTATTTTTGAGCTAGTCATGTGGTCTTCAATAGGACTATTCTGTGTCTGAGACATTATCCAATGTAAATTTAGTATCTCATTTCATTCCTCAGTTTGCATTATCATCCTTTCCTTTCAAGCTGCTTGTTTCTTAAGGAGTGAATTTCTATATGTATCTTAGTTCACTCAGCTATTGCTTTATATAATTTCTCTTCCCTTTCTTTTCCCTTCAGCTTTTCTGAAGACTTTCTTGTTCTTTTTCTCTTTTTCTTTCTTTTATGTTACCAAAATTGGTATTTTCATCTATGACCAAAATATTCTTCTGTATTCATATACATGACTATAGGCTTATATTTTGATAAATATCAAAATCTTAGATACTTCTTGCATTTTATAATTTCCTTTATGTGTTCTATCTACCCTGACTAATACTACCTTTAATAACTATAAAAGATTAAATTGCAAATATGAATAAAAGCAGAATTAATTTTAATATTTCTTTTCTAAATCTGAAGATATGTTACATTTGCTCCCTAGTTTTATATTGTATTGTTATAAAGACACAGACCGCTATTCAGAAATTCTGTATGTCCCAGAAATAGGCCTTAAATATATATTTGAAGAACTGAAATAATGGAAAAAGATCTTTATCCAGATTGGTTTAAAAAGGTAACATGGAACTTGAAAAAATATAGTGATGGGAAGGAGAGGTGGATTCAGAGTGCTCACCTTCCATTAATTTTTTAACCTATTTTTAGAAAGGTTTTAGAGGAAGAATAGTGGGGGAAAAAATTAACAAAAAAAAACCCCAAAAAACAACCCTTTTTTATGTTCCCAGAGAAGGAGCTAGAACTGTTAAGAATTACCCTAAAGTGCTTCTTATGCTAAAAAAGTAACAGATGGTGTCTTTGTAACTTTCTTCTCCACCTTTCATCCATTTTTCCGGTGTCAACAACGTCCTTTCTCTTTCACACACTTCGTTACTGTCCTGCCCTTGTTGAATTCCTCGTCACTTTTGTATGAGATGCTTGACTTTATAAAATTTCTGTGAAAAGAAACAGCAGACAATTATGTCCTAATGGCTTACTCTCTCCTGCAGTACAGGATAGGTTCAGTTCCTTCTGTGCTTACTTTTAATCTTTTGTTCTGGAAAACGGAATACTTTAGAAATTCCTTTTTGCATGGGTTTATACTCACCTGATGGAGCATGCTGGGGGAAAAAAGTGGAGTTCTTGTTCCTTGGCTGGTCATGGAAGCCATCTTTTATGGATCACTCTCACACGAGGTTGCCAAGTAGATATGCACACATGCACACACGTGAACTGCAGAACCCTCTGGTGTCTGACAGAACCAGATTAACCTGTAGATTCTGCAGAAGCATGGGCTGTGATGCCACTGAAAGTGACAGTGCTGTCTTAATATATATGAGAGATATATATATATTCTATATTACTATATAATAATATATTACTCTCTTCAAAAAATTGATATGGAAGGACTATGTATTTACTTTATATGTCATCAGTATTTCTTAATATAATATCTCCTACATTCTTGTTTTCCATTTGACAGCTGTTTCTTCAGCCACTGCTTAGACTCACTACAGAGTAAGTCTGACATAAAAAAGTTCCACCCACTTTATCCTATTTCTGAAAAAAATAAGTCAAGGAAATGGTGGTTTTACTGTAAAAAGGCTCAGAAGGCTCAGAAAATCCTGTTTTCAGAGGAAGTAGTTTACCAGAGAAAGTAAAAGTACTTTACCACAGAAGCTATTTGTCAATGCATTTATGAGTAATTTTTACACAGTAATGTGTGTTGATACCGGTTTTTACAGTCAAATTTTCTTTTAAAAGGTAAAATACAGACAGCTGCTCTACATACTAGCTGTGGCTGGAGTGGAGTTAATAGTCTTCACAGCAGCTTTGCGTTTGCGGCTAAACAGTGTTCGTAACACTAATGTGTGTCATTTTCCCATTCTGCACCCTGCTTCCCCCACTGTGAGTAGATTGGGGATGGGCAAGAAGCTGGGAGCACGTACAGCTGGGACAGCTGACCCCAGCCGGGTGAAGGAATATACCACACCCTATAATGTCATGCTCAGCAATAAGAATGGACAGAGGAATAAGGGGAGACGAGTTTTGTCTTCCAAGGTGGCCCTTTTTCAGAGACTGTCAGGGTATCAATCCACATGAGGTGATGAGTGCTTGCCTTTGCATCACTAGCTTTTTTTCTCTTTCCTTCACTTATTTATCTGTTTTTATCTCAACTTTTCTCATGATTGCTCTTCTTGTTCTGTCCCCCATCCCAGTGGGGCTGCAGTGGTGGAGTGAGCAGCAGTGTGGGTGCTTAGCCAAGGGTTAGCTCACAATGCTTCATCTACATTTTTTGTAATATGAAATATATGTATATTCCTGAATTTTTCCCTTAACAAATGTATTTCCAGGACAATGCTGAAAGTGGAATGCTTGTTACAGAATCTTTTGTAAACTGCTTTAATGAGTTCCAAAATACACATGCATACATAAATATACATGAGGAAAAATAATTTAATTCTTTACAAATGTGCTTCATATTTGCATGGTCATTAACAAATGAGCTCTAGGCCATGCATTGAAACAGCCATATAAAACACCAGCAGCGATCCGATCATTCTCTCCCCTCTTATCTCGCAAAGGTGCACACTTCAAGATCATTAAGCTTCCTGTGTGAATAGGAGACATGGTGATCATACTGATTTCCATACAGTTTAGTAGAAGAAGTATGAGATATCTTTCTCCCACGTATCTGTATATAAATACACACATAAACACATTATTTTCTATTTTTAATGAAAGGTGGATTTAGCTGTATGGATGCTGTTTAAAATGTTAGTATTTATATGAAACAGAAGAAAACAAACATCTCCCTGTGAGAAAAATAAATTCTCACAACATAAAAATAAATTATTCTTTTCTATTGCTCCGCAACATCTCACTGCAATTTCTTCTTGAGCAAATTTTTTGAAATTATACACCTATCTGCATTCTGTGATGATTTCAGAGCTTGTGGACAAAAGGCTCAGGTAGGTGCTTTAGAGCGGAACTAGTAGATATGTAAAAAAATAAAACTACTTCTCTTTGCAGCTTATATTTTTATTGGGAAGAAAATAAGATAAAGATGACAATGCTGGTATCACAAATCAAATAGTCTCTCTTGCATTTTTTAAATTTAAAATTGCTGCCATGAAACTTTTGAGAAGATATTCAATATATTTTAAATCTACCCACAGATTAATAACTAAAAGTAAAATAAAAGCAATAACTTACATTCTGCAGATCTTGACCCTGCCAACATGACTTGAAAAAGCTGGCAAAAAGGTTGTCCTCTTATTAAATTATTTGGCTAATGTTTTATGCACAAGCATGCTTTGCTTCAAGATTTGGCATGAATGTTTTCCTGTTTCACCTCAGGGATGAATGCATCCAGGGCAACGCATAAAAAGGACAGAGTTCCACTTTCTCTTACAGTTTGAGATCACCTTCATGATAAAACCTGCTACTGCAGATCAGAATCTTCTTTTAATATCTGTCTGTGTATTTTTTGTTTCAGATCTTCATCAAAAATCCTTTTGCAATAGTGTAAAACAGTCAGTTGATTTCAGGAGTGGTTAACTATCATCTTCACTGTGTTTGGGAACTAATTATAGATGATTCTTCTTGGCCCTTTTCTGCCTAGCTGATGTTTGGCTCTGTGTTCTGGCACGTGGCATTTGGACGCGCAGTGACTCGGTGGAAATGGCCGCCTCAGTTTGCTTTTTCCTGAGTAAACTTAATCTGCTTTTTGCATTTGTCCATTGCTTTCTCTTGGGAAATACTGCTTTTGTGTCACAAACCTGAAACTTTTCTGATTTTGATGGAGATTTTGAACAACTTTGCTGCAGAAATGTTTCAATCCTCTTCTACAGTGTGCCGTGCTGTAAGCTTGCTCTTGACAGTTAAGCTCCCATGTTAAGGAAACGTTAATCCTAAAGTATTCATTCAGTGGGGTAGACACAAAACAAAGTACGTGTACTTTTTTATATGTGTTTTCAGCCTGATCCTTGATAAATGGATTATAAAAAAAACCCCAAACAACTATTTGAATGCTGGACAGTTCCAGCAGAGGTGAGCTGCAGGAGAAGCAGTGGTTTTTTTCCAGGTACATCAATATCTTTTTGTTCACTGAAGCAGAACGGAATAATTAGTACTGCTGTACACTGCCATATCACTACAGATAAAATGTTTCCCTTCTTTAATACAACAAAGCCCATGGACCTAAACTCTAAACTCTTTTTAATCTTCTGCATATGTATTATAAATGTATGAAGAGCTTTAAGGGTTTGGGTATGAACCAGTAAAAGCCATTTAAAATATAAGCCGTATATTTAATCCATGGTTTGAATAATTAAAAAAATAACAAAAGATCTATTTACAACATGTTATACACTGCAGCGTAGCTCGATCTTTAATTTTTCCAGTGTGAGATAGAAGTTTCATGTTACTTAAATACAATTCTTCCAAGTCTCTTTTCACAGGCAATTTGTAAATCTTCAGTGGAATGTATGAAGATGTATGCAATACACCTGAGATGTTGGAACAACTTTTTTAATGTTATTCAAATCTCTTTGGGAAATATGTATAAACATACTTCGTTAAATGAATATTAAATTACAAATCCCAAAGGCCTGTTGTCATACACATTAAAAAAATGCAAAAATTTATTATGTTGGAGCTTTCACCCTGAAGGGACCAAAAGTATTTTTTTCAAATTATCTATACCAATGTGTAAGCCAATTTGAAATGCAGCTCTCTGTGGCTAGACACCCACATAAACACAAAAAGTGGAGACAATTGGGTAAACTTCTAGCAAGAAGTATCAACTGTATTAGAAATTTGACTGATTGGCTTTTGCCAAGTAGAAATTGTGTGAATATTGGTTTTGAAATTCATTCAATATTGTTTCTGAGTATTCCTTTTTTTTGTTTTGTTTAGGTAAATCTAAGTTTCATTAATTTATTAGAAATTAATTAGTAGCTATGATGGTGTATAAAAACCATGCACTGATGATAAATAAATTATATATTTTTTAATACACAAAATGTCTTCTAGTATAAGCTACTTGGTTGTCATAGTTGGTATCCAAACCTCATGAAGAGTCTGTAAATGATTTCATACCAGCACCATGGTCCAGTCCCAGCTTGCAGGTTTCAATAGGCCAGTGTGTGGCAAAACGATAAAAGACGTTAAGAAAAGGAAAGTAAATTTAATATGCATGTCCACAAGACAGGATTAATCTGCTACTAGCTTATAAATGGAGAGAAAGAGAAAGCCTAAACAAACAGTTTAGTCCACTTTTAACAACAGAGTTCTCATGTTTAGGAAGTCTGAATTTCTGCATTTGGGGTTTTTTATACTCTTCTGCAATCAAAGAAGTTGAACAGTATTTCTTTAAAGAAATTTCCCCTAAACCTTTCTGTTTCAGAGTAAGAGTTTTCTCCAAAAATCCTAAATGTTGGGTTTTTTTCCAGAAGATTAGATTAAATATAGGCCATATTTAAAATACACGGGGTCTTCTCTAAAAACTGTAGAATAAGAAATCTTATGGCACCAGTCCTGTATTTCATTCTTCAGTGTAGAACTCTGCATGTATGCAGCATGCCACTGATGTTAATGGATCACTACTATTTTGCAGAATACAGAGGTCTTTCTCAGAAAACTCTTGCAGACATTGCTTTAGAGTGCACATAATGCATTATCTTGAAGAATTCCCCCAACAAAAACTCAATTAGGATGTCGGACAAATAAATGATGATGTTGATCTTGAACTTTGAAAGTAAAAAATAAAATTCTTCTGTGGTGTTTTAGTGACCTGCTCTGCCATAAAGATATGTTATTTAATTTGCTTTTCTTTTGAATGTGAAGTTTAATGGTACTAATATTATCTGACTGCCCATTTGTTTTGTACACAGGAGGCCTGGTAACAAATAACACTTCTAACCTTTTGTTTTCTCCTCATCCAATTGCATATCTATAATTACATACACACCTATATCTATATATATATACATGTTACATATATACAATTAATATATTTTGTCTCTCTTGGGAAATAATCATATTCAAAGAATTCGGTGATGTCCACTATCATCTCACTGTGTACAGAAAACTTTCTTCAAATCCACATTATAAAGCAATTGCAAATATATTTTTAACTCACAACTCTATTTGGAAGATGGCATCTATGCAATGGTTGAGTTTGGGGGGGATCCCCAAATATCACCTAGCCCAACTTCCCTCTTTGAAGTCACATCAGATAGGACAGCTTGCTCAGTTATTTGTACACGATGAGAAGATCCTCCTGAACCTTCTCTTGTCTAGATGAAACAATTCCAGCTCTCTCAGCTTATTCTTGCATGTCTCACCAAGACTGAGTAGAGGGAAGGAACATTTCTCTGGCAGAAACACCTGCTGGCAATACTTTTCCTAATGCAGTGTGGGAGGCTGTTGGTCTGTTTTGCCACAAGGTGATACTGTTAAAAAAAAATCACTTTAGTTAACAAAACCTGTAACTTTGAAAGAAGACTCTATTTTTTTAGCTGCTTGAAAAAACAATAGAACAAGACAAAGTTAATTTTTAAGTAGTTTAATTAAATTCTTTGTCTCTAAGCATTAAATTAATATTTTTCAGTTTGGATTTTCTGTGAATAATTGATCTATAGAGAATGAGTGTACAAACTCCATTAATTTTTTATATAATTGGGTGATGTGGATCATGGTTTCCAACCATCTGTCCAGTTCTCACTTGGTCTTTTAGCCAAAAACTCTGAATGATGTGTCCCTTGCCTTTTGTCCTTTCTCTTATGTTCAATTTCTAACAAAAACATTTATAGTTTGCTGTGTTTGTCCTGGTAGACTCATTGACTTTTGTCCAGCTCAACTATTCTTATCAAATAGACATTGAGAATATCTATTAAAAGCTTAAACTGTCAACCATCCTTCAGCATCTCTTCCTTCCTTGAAACATTCATGTGGAAATACTCTGCCCCTTCAAATTCTGTTCAGTGTTAGTTCAATGCTTATATGCAAGTACAGAACAGAACTGACATGGCTGCATATTGTTCAGTGTCAATATAATATTAAAACAGAGAAGAAAACACCCCAACCAATAATAAAATGGCTGAATGTCCATTGTAATTACTTGCACTGAAACCATTCTGCTTATGACCTTTAAAGTTGGGGTTGTCGTAACTGTCATGTTTGATGCAACTGCACTGTGAAAGAAATGTTGACCCTGATGAGCTGTAAAATCTACCAGGAAAGGTGTATAAGGACATTCATAAATACAGAATTGCTATGCTAGCTGTTCCAATATATGGGTAAGACACAGGTCTAATGGTGGGTCATTTTATGAGAAAATTGTAATTTCATTTTTTCTCAAGTAGTAATAAAATTAGCATAAAGATTTTCTGGTGAAAGACTGACCAATTAGAAAAAAAAAAAGAAGTATTTTCTAAGCCAGCATATTGAAAAGGTAGGATAGAAACTAAAGATAACATTGCTCCTCTTGCCCCATGCCCCCTCCCCTCCAGGTTTTCCAATCTGATGATTGTAGAAGTGACACGTATTTTATGCTTGATGGATGAAAAGAGACAGTAAAAGGCAAGATGAGCTAATAGCAGTAAAGTCTGTATTGAATCAGAAATGTGCTGAGGTACTGAGAGGAATCAAGATATGTGCTTCAATCATTAGAGTTTGTCACAAGTGAGATTTGTTGGATGATGTGCTGTCAAAGTACTGAAAGAGAAAGGTTTTTAACAAGCAGCTAGACATGCAGAAGAAGAAGTTTAGGACTCAAAGGACTCAGTATAAATAGAAGTTATAAAGCAAAAAAGAGTAATAAAGTTGACATCAAGAGAAGGGAAGTATTGATCCAGACTTTAAAAAAGACAAAACTTTTTCAGATGCCTTGAAAAATGGTCTTCTTAGTTTTTATTTTCTTAAAAGTCATTACTTTTAATAATTAAACATGTCTTCACCTCTCAGAAGAGAAAAACTCAAAAATGGTCAAGTTGCAGATAACTGTGAACACTATTTTTACCCTATCTGTTTTTAAAGCATAACACATTGTCTTAAAAATATGGATGTAATCCAGTTCTGGATTGGTCTGAGTATACATTTTCTTAAAAATACATCTCATTACATTGAAAAGTTTACCTAATTTATAGCTACTGGTAAATCTTTTTGCACTTCTGAAAGTATCTTCGGTGTAATATCAGGTTAGTGTTAAAAATAGTCCTTTAAAGAAATTATTGATGTTTCCTGAGAAAATTTAACAAAGTGACTTTCTGATTTGAGTTTATTCTTTCAGTAGAGTTTTGTAATGTGCAGTGTTGTTCACAAATTCCTGCATGATCCTTTCACCCACATAATGCACACCGTTATCTTTTACTTTACAGTGTTTACAAAATTCTTTATACCTACATTTGATTTTGTTTTGTTTACAAATGTTAGTGGTTGACACAGCGTGCCCTTCTCTACGACCGGACCTTTATTTCCCATAACCCTGCTCAAGTAATAACCACTAGTGGAGGTTATAATGAATGTGTCTTGTCCTGATAGCTGCAGCCATTTGAGTAGACTCAATCAATGCATTATGAAGGTGTGATGCAGAGATTAAAAAATCAGATTCAGTAAATGATTACTGCAACAGCTACTCTTAGAGCTCATAGAAAAAGAGACTATTTGGAATTTTTTGCCTGAGAGATGCAAAGGACCCAAGCCAAGAAGAATCAGTGGGAGAGCTGGTCTCTAATAAACCACAGTGCAATTATATTTAAGAGTGCAGTGGGAGAGAGAGACAAATCACACAAATTGATACTTGATTTCAAGAAAGGGAACTGTAAAGAAAATTTTCAAAGACAGAATGAAGTTGTTCAAAAAGCCTGCATGAAACATGAAGGCTGCTATAAATACTGTGTTAGAAGACCAGTTAGACTGTGTGCCATAATTCAAAAAGAAACCAAAATGGCCCAAAACTTCCTTGCACATCTTCCTGGGAAAGTTAAGGAGGCTGTTGCAGCTAATAGTTTGACCTTTAACAAAACTGGAGAGCTTGGTCAAATAGGGGAAAGAGAACTATACATAAAAACAACAGGTTAAATGTAAAAAGAAAATTTATAGACCTAAATCAGAAAGGTCAGAACTAAAACTTTGCAAAGCATCATGAAATTGACAGCAAAACAGTACTTTAAACACATCAAAGGCAGGAAGCCAGATAGGGAATTGGTGAGGATGCTTGGTATAAAGAGTATATGTGCAGTTGATAAGGCCATAACTAAAAACATCAATAAATACTTTATTTCAGACTTAATCCTGGCAGAAGGCGTGGATCAGGATCAACAGCTGACCTATACTTTCTCTGAAGCAGAGGTCAGAGAAGCTGGATCAGATTGAAGTAAATATACAGGAACTATTATGTCATCTAGTCATGAGTCAGATGTCAAGAAATCAACAAAAACAGATGGCATTCAGTCAAGAGCTCTGAAATATCTCAAATATGAAGCATCTGGTGTGCTAAACAAAGTGCATGACCTAGCATTGCAAACAGCCACCACCAGAGGACTTTGACATTGACATCATTAACTCTACAAATGCAGCCTAGGATGGGATTCTGTGAAGTAGAGATCAGCAACTGACTTTTGTCACTGGTTTGACAGAAGAATCTGTAATAAACTAAAGCTTTAGAATCAGTATGGCTTCTGTAGAGTTGCAGAGCCAAAGTTTATGAAGGGGATTCAGGGGGCATAAATTAGTTTTGGAAGCATTTCAGAAGATCCCACATCAAAAGTTACAGAAGGGAAAAATATGCCAGGCGATTGGAGAAAGATCCTTCAGAGGATTCACATTGGTTAAAGGATGGGATGCAAAGGGTTAGAAGATAATTCCCTCTTTCCAGAGTGGTTCCTTAAGAAGAACTGTCAGTATGAACTTTGTTCAATACCTTCACCAGTAACCTGGAGAACAGTCATGGATGCTCCTTTAGGGTTTTTTAGGTTGTCAGAAGTCTCAGCGTCAAAGAACTGCAAATGAACTTCACAAAACCAAGACACCAGATAGAAAGGTGGCAGATGACCTTCACAGAAGCGAACATAAGGAATCGTTAAAGAAAAACAGCTCGACCTCAACCATGCTGAACTTGGAACTGGCAGATATGAAGCAGATCTTGAAACCCTCATTCCCAGCTCTTTGAAATCACTGACTTGATGTGTCCATTTGGTAAGAAAAAGGCTGACAGGATGTGCCTGCATTTGCAAAACCATGCAGTCAGAGGATTAACTGAAGACAGATCCTTCACTAAAGTTGCACTAAATAGTATCGAAAACGGGCATGTAATGAAGCTTACAGGAGAATAGTTCAAAACAGCCTCAATGATGCATGTAACAGGTACTGATCTTCTGAAATGTGCTGCCACACAGCAAGCTGTGGAGTCAGAAAATATTAGCAGGCTCAAAAAGAGATCAGACACATTCTGGGAAAAAGGGTTCAGAGATGGGAACTAAAAGGATGGCTGGGGATGAACCCTCATGAGCACTAAATTTAGGTCCTGCAAAAGCAAGAATATGCACAACTGGTGACACAAAAGAATGAGAAAAGAAGCAGAACTAGTAACACTAACCTTGTACATAAAAGTATGAACATCAGTAATTACACTCCCAGATTTGGTCTGAAATTCTCTAATAGAATGATGGACTAAAAGAATCCTCAGCAGGTAATCTAGTCTATTTTCTTTGACTAATACCAGGAAATATACCTTCACCAGTACTGCCAGTTGTTTCTTTGATTCTGCATGTACTACATTCTCTTCCAATTTTTTTTTAGTCTCATGATTAAGCATCTTTACAGTTTCAATTCTGTTTTCCTGTAATTTAGTCAAAGTGTTTATTCCTCCTATTTACTCCTTCTCTATTGGTCCAACCTGTTTGGACATAGAATATAATTTATTTTCCATTAATTTTTCATTAAGTATTTAATTGATGAACATATTAATGACAATATTCCAAACATCATTTGGTGCAATCCTCCTGGCTGGCAATGTATTAAATGATAATGGTTCTTTGCATGTGACCAATCAATTAGTCTTGTCTTGTACTATCATGGTCATGTTTTTGTTCATCACATGGTAAACTCATAAGAAGCACATTTTATTGTCTCTTAGTCAAGATCTACCTTTTGACAGCTTCTTCCAATCCTAAATCTGCTGTCATAGAGGAGGTTAGTTTGACACTTCAATGCTTCCAATGTGCTGATAACTGCCCAGTTTTTTATCATACATGTGCTTATAAGTTTGTTTATTTTTCTATTTTTCAGCTAGAATTTAATGAAGGTGGTTAAGGCTGTAATTCCAGGGATCTTGGGCTTAATACAAGGCTTTGGGAGCTTGCAAACATTTTTAGTCATGTTTTTCTCCAATTGCTTTTCAGTAGAATATCACACAGTTTATTGAAGTCTTTCATTAATTTGATATGTTTGTTATATGGTCTATCTTACATATTTTATTAGAATGATCTAAAGCAACCTCATGTACTTACAAACTTTAAAACATTTATATATGGTATTACTTCTCAATTTCTTTGAAATAAAATCTGTAAGATTTCAGCTGGAAAATATATATCCAGGATTCAGTTAGTACTTGCCAAAGGTAAATTTTTGCTACTTGTCAGACGTCAAGTATTTTGTTATAGGTGCACATTCAAGCAGGTGAGAGAAGTGGGCTAATGATAAGGATCTGAAATTAAACCATCCTTACCATCAAATGTATAGATCAACTTCTTTATTGAGAGATCATTATATTCTCAATAACTAATTGAAATACAGCAAATATATCTGTATTTAAAATTACTTACTTTATGGGAAAAATACTGTATTTAATAGGCTTTTTAAGGAAAGATATCTAATTCAGCACACTACTTTTATGATTTTAAAAATGTTATGAACAGAATTTTATTATCAGGATAAATATTCTAATTACACTACTTCACAGTTAGATAATTACAGTTGAGAGCTGTGTAAGTAACAGGTCCATACCTTAAGGAATGCATCATATATTTTCAATCAATAATTAAGGGCTTTGATAGGGCATGACCTTTTTTCTGTCTAGGTTCTGCACTCAAGCTTTCTCTCCAAAGAGGATAGAGTTTGGTGTGTGTCCTGTGCCCTGTTCTTAGTCTGATATTGTGTTGGGATAAACTAGGGCGCATTTACTAGATAAAGGAACTTATAAAGTTGTCTTAGCTCTCTATTTCCGACCAAGAAATGGTATCCTCTGTTAACAGGAAGAGAGATGAAAGTACAGAGATAAACCAGGATTAAAAGGGAGTAAAAATATTCAGGAAGACAAATTTGAAAAAAACTTAATATTTTTATATGGTATCTAACGGTCAGTAAAACTTAGGATACAATGCATTCTTGATGGCAAATTAGGTTAAAGAGTACAACCACTCTGTTTATTTGCAGGGACATTTACAGGGCTGAAATGGACACCTGTTTCTAATCCTGTTGCCTCATAGATTTAACTGGGAGTTCTTGTTAGTAATCATATGATGTAGTCTGTAATTTACTAAAATTAGGCTGAAATCACCAACTTTTTCAAACAAGACACCAAAGAATATTCTCCAGTTGTTGGGTTTTGACTGTTAAAATGGATCCAGATTACAATTTAAATGAGTTTGTCTGATCCATCTGTCATCAGACACACCTGTTTTTTTGTTAATGTAATATTTCAAAGTGATTATTTTCAAATATTTTGATAGATCTAACAAAATATTTATACTTCATAAGAAAGAACTTCTGTTGTTTTAGTTATACAGTAGCTACACAACTCACATATTTGAATTGGTCATTACAGTTCAAAACTTTTATAAAAAGGTTTACTGAAATCTTCATTAAGGAAAAGTTTGTTGTGAAAACAAATTAGATGTATGTCTCTTTATCTGTTTAGTTCTGTGATGATTATAAATTTGCAATTGCTAATAAATTTGAAACTTCATGCAGCAATAGAGGAATAAATATTCCCTATATATTTTGGTGCACTTAAAATCATTTATGAAATGACCCACACATGGTGATTTTCAATTTGTGTCCTGTAAGGAATAAAATGAAATGAAATGAAATGAAATGAAATGAAACGAAATGAAATGAAATAAAATAAAACAAAATAAAATAAAACAAAATAAAATAAAATAAAATTCTTTCATCACAGTAGAGTGTTACACAGAAAGGATGTTTGTCTTGTTTATTTGGAATAAACATGAATTAAAAGTGATCTTTGAGCACAAATTTTGTTAATAGAACTCCACATTTTTCTTTCACTGTGAAACTCTTCAATGATTGTACTTTAAGGTGGGAGGCAAACAGGAGATTTATCAGAATAATAGTTTAATGTTAATCTTTTTCAACAGATTTTGGAAACTAAAATAACAGAGATTGAATCAATTTTTTTATACCTTGCATCTGATGTAAATTCAGATTCTAATATGTTTTGTGTCACTCCACTTTGTTACTTTCTCAAACAATTATTTTATGAAGATGTTCATTTTTTCTGTAGACAAGCATTTCCATTGGTCACTGAAGTCAAGGTAAAAAGATCTAAACAAAATCTAAGTATAAGAAAATAGCTACAAAAGTGATGTCCTAAACTGTCGTTTCTGTAAGTGGCCTTATTTGTGCAACCTCTATTGTATATGATATATTCCCATATTTTCTCTTAGGGAGGGAGAAGTGTGTAACTTCTACACAGCTAATTGCAGATATCCTTCTAAAGGTACTTTTTCAAATCTGGCTTAGATATGTTTTTAGCAAATGACTTTTAGAAATTGGACCAATATTAAGAAACAAAGTATTTTAAAGAGGGTTGTCAATAAACTGCAATTATTTTGGTTGGAACAAAAAAAATCTTTCAGAACAGGGTTTTAATCTTCTCTTTTTTAATATTAAAAAAATTGTGAGAAAACATTAAAAATTAAGCAAAATCTAAATCACAGTAACATTTCTTCAAGAAAACTCTCAGAATGTGCTCCTATGCTACAGTAGGTGGAGAGTAACACGCGAATCAGGTAGAACAAACGGAATTATAGGTCTGGAGAGTGTATTTTGAGCTTCGCAATACCCATCCTGAAGTACTACCTCCACCTCTGTGGCAGATTACTTTTATCTGAATAAGTTTCTGATCTAAAATAGTCTGAATTTTCTCAGAGTCTGTGATACCGTCCCAAATGTACCTTTTCACTATGAAGTTAATTAAAAAATACTAACTTGGGTGGAGGAAAAAGACAGTTAAAGGCACTGAAAAATGAGGAAGACACATTTTCTGGAAGACAGGGAAATTCATTGAGTTAAATTTAATAACTGCATTGCTATTCTGTAGGATAATAAAAAAACTCTACATTGTTTATATTTGGATGGCATATCAGGAGGATCAATTTCAAGTCATATTTTTAGATTAAACTACCTCATTTGGTTTCTTTGCCTCTTTACCATGTTTCATCATATCAAAACTGTCATATAAACTTCAAGAGTGGGAGCTGTCTGTGTTGACAGTTCATCACTGGATCAGACTTCTAGAGCTATTGTTTTATTAATGTTTTCCACCTCATTTTCTTCTTTCATATCAATATCACAAATCCAAAGAATTCCTCAGTGAGCTTTATCTGTGAAACAGCAGAAAGAATGAGAAAAAGGAACCTCACTCATATGTTTATGATATATCCACTCCTAGGTATAGTTGTAGAGATAGTCTGTTTTGGCTGATGGACTACTGAGAATAAAAATCCCTGCGACAATCACTTTAAAAGTTCCATCAGGGAAAGAAAAAGTTTTCATAATCTACCATTTGTAAAGAATCTTGCATTGCAGATTCTAGACATTGTCACCATGGACCAAATAACCATGTAATCATCCGAAAAGGTCAGGGCTGGAACACCCCAGAATAAAGACATTTGTGGTTACTTTTTTTAACTTCTTTTATTTGGAAAAATGGCGCCTGTGTATTTCACCTACTATTTTCTCCCTCTCAACTCTCTTCAAACATGTTTTTTTCCGCCTTACTTATCTCTCATAAAGGAGGGATTTCTCCCTTTCTGTTTCGAAAAAATAATGTCAACTCATTTACTTGGTGAAGAATTAGTTTGGGCATATACAACCCATTTGGAATCTCTGTATAATCAGTGCTTACAGGACTCCTGAGCCCCCTTCAGAGAAATACTTAAAGGGCTGCTGTGAATGTAGACTTCAGTATGTGAAGAGCTATTTATTTTTCACATCATGTAATTGTCGGAGACACTCTGCCCCTCACTATTCTACTAGGCTTATTTAGTTCCTACATTTAAGGTATGGGTGAATACTTTGCATTCATCATCATTTTTCACAAACCCTCCTTTTTTCTTGCTGCCTTGCTGGCTGAATCTACAATTTATCTAGGTTCAGCTGAGTTCCTTTTCCTGCCCATGTCTGACTCATTTTATTGCTTACCCAGTGGATCTTCTCTTGTCTCAGGTCATTGCTTCCACTTTTTTTGCCTCACTGCTACATACTTCTTTGTTTTCCTGGTGATGTCCTCCTATTCTTGCTGGTCCTTTGCATGATTTCATTACTTCTGTTCAAATCCAACCTCTCCAGGGACTCTGAGACATCATTTCACTTCATCCTACCACTGCAAATATATCACTCCCTCAGCTGTCTTTTACTGCATACATGGAGATCCAAGGATAATAGTACTCTGTTAGTACATATATAATCATACTTATCCTAGTGAATCAATCAAATTGAATGTTTTTCTCTGAAATTATAAAAAGTGTGGACTAGTGATTTAGCTTAAAACATTCCTTCTTCAATTTTTTGTTTTTGTCTGTGAAAGAATTACATAAACAGTGGGGGAGAGGAAATTTGATTTCATGACAGAAACCAGAGAGACAAACTCCAGCAGGGTGCTGCTAGATAAATGACAAAGGAAAGCTGAAAAACGTTGAATTTTTTTTCCTTATTTGTAGTAATCTGTGCTTTTGTATCTGAGAATGTTAGGTAAAAAATGCAAACAAATATGATTTGCAAGCAGATGATATTTGTTTTTTGGTGTCAACTCTATGACTTCAACCATGGGTAGACTTGTTTTTATAACAAAATGAACACTGAAGACTAGGAGTCTATGCTTCTCATTAATATTTTATTACTATTTTTGTTTAAATTGACCATTATTATTGAAATACATGCCCTTATTTTTACCACATATTTACCTTTATATGAACATTCTCTGCTTACAAAGCCCATCTTTTCGTTCATTCTGAAACTTGAATACAAAAAACCCCAGATACAAACTAAATTCTTCTGCTTGTCTGTCTGAAGTACTTTGAGAGATTTTAGCTGCTGTAGTGCAGTCCTCACTAGCCTCTAGTGTCTGTGCTCATCTTGTTCTTTAAGAGAAGCAGCCCACATATAATGGCTTTAATAGGATAACATGACAGAGTATATTAGAGAAGCTGATAAAATTTTTTCCAGGATTATGACATTTCAGCTTTTGTTTTCAAATATTCAAAAGTATTTGCTCAAGAGTGACATGCAAATACATATTTTCACATTAGAAAACCCTTTCACAATCATGTTTTCACACGTGTACCAATAATTAAGAGTTAGAACCCGCATAATTCCTATTGATACACTAGATAGATAGCATCTCGTGATAATTAAAATGCACACATCCATATCTTCATTATTTTTTTCCCTTGAACTATTCAAATACATTGTCAAATTTAGTTTCTTTTCATGTTTCTACTGCATTTTATAAGCTTCATCAAGAAAACAGCTTAACTTCTTTATTATATAAATAAAATGTTCATTGAATGCACAAGGATCTTTAAAAGTTCCATGAATAATGCTTTATTGGTACAGAAACAGTAGTGATGCTTTCAATTATGATTGTAGGCGCTCCATTTCTGAAGCTGGGAGTGCATCAGCAGGAGACGTAATAGCAGATCTGATAATCCAGAGGAAAAATTGCAACAATCCAGACATGTATTTTAGCTTTTATATAAAAGCTGAAGTAAGGGAAAATAGATAAACCCTTTATGGGGCCTTTTTTTTCTTTTTTTTTTTTTTGTGTGTGTGAGTGTAGCAGAGGACATTTAAATGAAACATTATCTACCTTCTGGTACAAAAGTTTTCATATCCTATATTAGGACAGGTAAGAGAAAAATGTATTTTTCGGAAGATACCCAGTTATTTGCGAGTTGATTTTAAAATACTTTTTCCCCCTAAAACTAAGGTTCGTCTGGTATAAATCACAACTCCCTTTTTATGTCAGTTGCATGTTAGGTGCTGTTGGCTTCTTTTTAGAAAATATTTTTTGTCATTCTCTTTCCTCTTATCTTATTCTAAAGCAATTTTTCGCAGTCTTCTGACACTTATCAGAGAGTCTCCATGATGGTCAATGTATTCTAAAACATTGTCTTCAAGAATGGTGAACACTTGCTATTTAACAAAAACATAGAAAATTTTAAGTGATCTGCTGCTTCTTCTCCAAAACATGTTCTAGAGAAGGTCATAGTTCCTCACAGATTCCTGAAAAAAATATTTTGGAAACCTTAAGTGTGAGATTTTTAACCATTCTATAATTCAGTTTTGTATTGATTATATAAATACCCTACAGCAAACAATACCTGCATAACACAGTAGTAATAATTGATACTGTCCAGCTATCTGAGAGAAAACAATCCATGTAATTCTACTTTAAATTTTTACCTTTTTATTTTTTTTTTTTCCCAGAGGGAGGAATAGTACACAAAACTGATATGAAGTTTGGAATTTTTTAAAATTATATATAATCTAAACAGATACCTTTACCAGGATGGATCATCTCCTGGGCTAACTAGGTGGAGTTTTGGAAGTCTTCATATTGAAAAAATTCAATTCTTTAAGGCAGAATATTCACAGATATCCATGAGTTGCCCTTGTGTGCAATGTGGGCTATCTTCTTCACTGCCAGTCTCTTCCACAAGGCCCAGAAAGCACATATTATGCATAGTGAATATAGTAAACTAGAATTTTTATCAATTTTTTTTGTAAGAAAAGAGAACCTGGTAGAAAAGTGGGTAAAAAATTACATGATAAATATACTCAAA
The DNA here is from genome assembly GCA_013397865.1 of Struthidea cinerea. Lineage (NCBI taxonomy): Eukaryota > Metazoa > Chordata > Aves > Passeriformes > Corcoracidae > Struthidea > Struthidea cinerea. Next base: position 49,403 of record VZTI01005236.1, on the reverse strand, counting down.
AAGGAATTTTGACAGGCAAAGTTAATTACATAGGATAAAGAATCAACCAAAAGTTTGTGAATGGAGAATTATATTATCCTTCAAGGTTCCCACTGAATGTAAATCGTGTTTATCTATCTTTGGTAGAAAGACCAATACGTGATGTATGTGTTTTAAAAAACCATATTGCCACGCTTTTGTCAAGTCTTCCTTTCAAAGCTGCTGTACTGAAATCTAGAACACTAAAACAACCCCTAGATTTTAATCAAAGTCAGAATACTGTATGTTAACTCCAAAAACAGATTTGCAAAACTAGCAGCGAAAAACAAACTAAAGTAAGCTATTTTCTTTTTTAAATTGTGAGCTTAAAAAGTCTTTGTTTCTGTTTTCAACTTGTGCTACATCTTAACATCTGGGCAATTATGCAAACCTGTAAATTACATTTTTCCCTTCTGAGTTAATTGGCATAAAATTATAATGAAAAGAATTAAAAACCTCAGTGCAAAATTATAGACTCATAAAATGAAATTGTAAACATACTGATTAGCATGTAAAATTTTAATGAGTCTCTGTTTTCATAGAAAAATCTTCAAACTGAAAGAGGTGTGCTGCAACTTTCAGCAAATATTTTGCTTAATTAATGAATTTCAATAATTGATAGTTTTACCCCAGATTTAAGTATCATTACTGAAACCACCTCTCTTTTCTTCTTTTTTAATGAGACTGCTGTAAAGAAGTGCGAAGTTGTTTAAAACACAATCCCTTTCTTCTGAAAAGATTTGGTACAAGAAAGTTGATGCCCAAGTGAAAAATGGAAGTGCAATTAGTGCTTTTTATGTTTATTCTAAGGCCTACCCTTCTGATACTGGGGGTGGGGGAGATTTCAGACTTATGGTCTCTGAAAAATCCAGAGAAACTGCAACTTTGCTTGATCCTAGCAGAGCTTCCATATTATAGTAAAGCTGTTGTCCGCTTTAACAGGACTATAGGTGAATGTTCTTGCCTATGCTCAGAGAAAATAATTCTGCTTTTACAAATGTCCAAATAAATGATAAATATAGGAAAATTCTGATGGCTTTCCTTTCATACACAGAAAATGCCTAAACCACTTTTTGTTAGGGATATGTGTAAAGGTTTGGTTAAAAACTAGAAGAAAATTAGCCTTCAACATTTTGATCTCAACATGAATTGAATGTAGAAGGTTTTAAAACATCAATGGATCAGGGTTTTTTCTTACATTACAGCCGCTAGCATTTCCACTACCGCCAAAGGTATCAGGGCTATGATAGATGCCCTTCTGGGATGTGAGTCCCATGTCATTGACTCGTTGACTCATAGAACAGCTGAGGTTGGCAGGGACCTCTGGAGACTGTCCAGGCCAGGCCCCTTCCCCAAGACGGTTGTTCAAGACTGTGGCCATCTCTCTTTTGAAAATCTCCACAGATGGAAGCTCCTCAATGCTCTAAGCAACCTGTTCCACTTGAACCATTGTTGAATCATCCTTAAGTTAAAAANNCATTTTTAAACCATCTTAAAATAAAAAAAAAAAAAAAAAAAAAAAATATCTTATGTTTAATACTCATACCTGCATGGTGCCCATTGAAAATAATAAAAAGATTTTCAGAATGAATGTCATAACACTTTTGGCATGAAGAAAGTGGGAATAATGACCACTCCTTTTAAGAAAAGCCTTTTTTCTAAAATTTCTTGGAAACTTTTACAGGCCAAAAGAGTAGAAATACTTTGCTTAAGGACTGAATTAGTAAACTCAACCTTCAACATTCAATTAATTTACAGGTGTTACATTTGTTCCCTCAAAATTCAACCATAGAAGTTATGCGCTGTATACTTCACTGGTTGGGGGGTTTGTTTGGTTGGTTTTTTTCTGTTACATTAGTGCATATATATATATATATATATATATGTGTAAACTTGGAAACCTGTAAGTGGATACTTATTCAAATTCTGGAAAGAACTAAATAACTTAATAAAATCCTTCAGAATCACCACACCTAATTATAAATTGGTACGAACATACACTATCAATTTTTTACTATGTTTAAATGAGAACTTTTTAAAACATTGAAAAATTATATTGCATATCAGTGTAACAATTTGTATAGAGTTTGGAATATATTCAATCACAGTATTTATCTAAATATAAATCCTTGACTGTGCCTAGTGCACCTTAACAAACAAATTTTTAGGTTGGTTTAGTAAATGCAGCTCCATGGAACCATGTTCAAATCCAATCAATACATACTGCATATCACTCCCAACTACCATACCCTACTGCTCAAAAGGCTGTGTGAAGCACAGATCACCTGGTAGAAACTGTTTGACCCAGGAAAAGGTAGAACACATAATGATGTGCACCACTTCTAACTTGCAGACAAGAGAAAGATGCCTGAAATAGTTTTTAGCTAATTCAAATTCATTTCTACCCCAGGAAATGTACATAGAGAGATTAATTTAAATTAATTAATTTAAAATTAAATTTTCTGCCTTAGTACAGTGCATCTTTCCATTCACACCATTGCAGGCTCTTGGGAATGGAGACGTATAAGTAGTTTGGTTTGGGTTTTTGAATTATATTTATGGTAGGAATCACTTGACTGAAACACTTTCCTCTTAGCTCCCTCCTGCTTCACAGCTTCACACTAATGTTTATGTGAAAAGGAAAAAGAAAAAAATATAGTTATGCGTCTGCATGAGTTGCACATCCTAAACTTGAACAGGTTGTGGCATTTTGTGCCATATGGTATGCACGTCAGTGAAGTGAAGGGCATGCCTTGTCACATCGTATCCCATAATGACTTTTTGGGAGTGAAATATCATTTCCAGCTGAGGTGAGCCTTTCACTTCACTGATCTGCAAGTTACACATCTCAAGTAACACAGCTGTTTTTGGAAACTAACCTCCTGTTAAGGGGAAGTGTGACTTGAAAGAAAAATCTAGCCTTTGATTTATGAGACCCAAGAACTTAACAAGATACAGAACTTCCTAATAGAAATTGTTCAAGATGAAAGTAGTTTTATAATGGTCCAGTTGTCCTGATATTACATAAGTTATGATAGCTTCCCTTCAGAAGGGTGATTTCATATAGCTAAGATAGATGAGTTTATTACTACAGGAAAAACCAAGCTAGGTTTTTGTCTGACCATCCAGTGCTTAGATGAGTTTACCAAAGTAAGAAGAAATCATCTGTTTGCTGCTTGTGACTCATTCCAGAAAGTAAATTTTCACTCTCAGAAGAAAATAAATAATCTGATTATTTGTAAGTTTTTGGAAGATGCTAGCTAGTGAATTTCAAACATCATCTAGATCTTCCACTTTTTCACATGAATTATCCAGGTCACTGGCTAATTAAGGACTAGGTAGACCAAATCAGGGAGCCACCAAACCAGTCTGGTCGGGTTTGAGTGCCCAGCCACCCTCAGGGCAAAGAACCTTCTTCTAATATCCAAACTAAACCTCCCCTGACACAACTTCAGGCCTTTCTTTCCCTTGGGTCCTATCACTCATCATCACAGAGAATGGATCAGTGTCTGCCCCTCCTCTTCCCCTCACGAAGAATTTGTAAACTGCAATGAGGTCTCTCCTCAGTCTCCTCTTCTCCAGGCTGAACAGAATAAGTGAATTCAGCCGCTCCTCAGACGGCTTCCCCTCAAGGCCCTTCACCACCTTTGTAGACCTCCTTTGGGCACTCTGTAATAGTTTAATCTTTCTTACACTGTGGTGCCCAAATCTGTGCACAGAATTCAAGATGAAGCTGCACCAGCACAGAGCAGAGCGGGACAATCCCCTCCCTTGCCCAGCTGGCGATGCTGTGCCTGATGCTCCCCGGGACTCAGTTGGCCCTCCTGGCTGCCAGGGCTGACTCATATTCAACTCTTCTTTTCTAGTTAAAAGGCAGTAAAAAGTGCTTCAGAATCACAACTTATAATATCAGATTTGATCTAATTAAAGGTAAGATCAGAAATTATTCATTCATTCAGTTTATAAATTGTTAATTTTTTTTTTTTTGAGTTTATGTGTTCTGTTTTAAAGTTTTTTTAAAAAAATACTTTTCTCAAGATATTTCAGTCCTCAGTTTTTGACACCTAGAATTAAGGGTGGTGGAGGTTGACAGCAACCTTATTAAGAACATATTTTAGTCTTTAAGTTAAGCAAAAGCCCTGTAATACCTCTTTAAGATTAATATTCTTTTGTTGTTCTAAGATGTCTGCAAAATATGTTGTCAATATACACACTACCTATTTCCTTATAGGTCTCACATATATGTAAAATACATTTCATTTTTTATAACCTTATATATATGTCATCAAACTGTGTAACAGTGTAGAAATTTAAAGTAAAATATTTCATTGAGTTCAGACAGAAGAAAGCTCTAAAACTGATAACATGAACCCATTCGGTCTCACTAAACAAAGTATATGTGAACACTGAAAAGTGTTAGCAGAGAAATTTCCCAGCTTTCTGCAGCACTCTGTGAGAGCTCTGTTTCTCACAGAAACTATGAAAAACAGTGCTACAATTTTGTTAGCAAACTTTCTCTATTTTGCACCTGCAGTTGTTGTGTAGTATTGTTATGATATTGTCTGGGAAAAATATTCTGAAAGGTTTTAGCCAACTGGTACGGGAGGCGGATGGTCGGTGACCAATGACCTTATGCCATGCTGGCAACCCAAGTTATATAAACTGATTTATAATTAAATAAATGAGTCATTTTTGCTCCTGCACTGGTGTGTCCTTCCTCGCCACTTGTGCTGCTCACAGCGACAGGTATATAAATCAGAGTAACTCTAGCAATCATGTTATAGACAAATTGTTTAGTAATTTGTGAAGTCCGATGAACTTTGAAAAGTGAATATGAAGCAAATTATTTTATTAATATAGGGTATTGGTTCATCTTCAGAAAATGCTTAGGATAATAAATAAACTAGCTTAACTCCTATAAAAAGTTAAAATATATGAAGGTAGCAATAGATTTTAAACAAGTTATCATTATCTGTTTTGATTTACAGTATATAAATGCCCTAATGTCATACAAGTTACTCCTCTTTGTAAAGGATTTCGTGCATGAGACTGGAGTTCTATGCAAATTTTAGTAGAATTGTTATCACATATTGAAAGAGGTTTTTTTTCCCTTGGTAAGGGGGCAACTTCTCCCCTTCTAAGTGGACCTGGAACATATAATTCTTCTGTATTGACTCCATGGTTTTCAGAATTTCCTCACAAGTTCATTAAATTGAAAAACTTTACTTGAATTAGTATAGAATGATTTTAAAAAGAAAACCAGAAACTGATTGTAACTAAGGGATCCCTGCTGTGAAGACCAGATGCCCAGTTTTCTCCAGAGATACTGACAGGATGCTCTGGTGATGTCCCTCAGAGACCTGACGTGGAGCAGCAATGAGTGCAGAGGCCCTCTTCAGACTCTGAGGGGGATGCTTTTATAATAAGGCACCATGAAAGGTGAACCTATTGCAACTTAGAAAAGTGATGGCCTGTTTTTGAGGAAGTAGTACCGATATACTAAACCGATATTCAGAAGACAATCCAATTGTCTGTCTGACAGCAAATAAAGGCAGCTGACAATTTTTCATCATTCAAATAGTGGTCAATCAAAGGTACTACTAGTAGAACTAAGCAGTCTGAACTACTGCTCTTATCTTTACAATAGAAGCTGTAGATTTGGTGCACAGCCAAAGGGAAATCCAAATTTTTGTTTTCTAAATAGAGAAAAATAATATAAACTGTGATTGAAGGCAATGATTTAAATGGAATGGAGGGTTTTATGAAAAAAAATGTGTGTACAAGACCAGTTAAATACTATGCCAAATCTGATTAGTTGTCCTGTTTGTATCCCTGGCAAAAAGCAAAGTGTATCTTTATATGGAAACCATATAAGGAACAAAAGTGTCATGGGTGTTTAACTGTGTACAGATAATGCTCATCATTTTTGCCAACCTTGAAATGAAGTAGAGCCAGTTTTCAAGATCTAATAAGATCTGACATATTAATTACAGGGTTGTTTTTGTTTTCCAGTTTTAATTTCAGGGCAGTCGTAGTTCAAGTATAGATTTAACTACCAGCTCTGTTTTGGCAGATACTATTGCTCCTGGCACATCAGTATAATAAAACTAGATCTTAATGAAACTGGAGACAACTTGAGCAGCAGCTCTGCACTTGACTAAGAGATGGTTTGAAAAGGAATGTAACAAAAACAGTTTGCTAGAAAAACGGGAACTTACCCATTTCTATTATCTTATGCATTTTACTCTCTATAACACTAGCATGTTCCTTGATGTGGTGCTATGATGATGATTATACCTAATTCCCTCCATGCCAGGAAAAATGGAGCACTTCTTGCAGGTACTCCAAGGTATATGACATTGGTTCATAGTGACAGTCACATGGCTTAAAGCAGAGCAGAAAGGAATAAATGGCCACCATTGTGTGACCCAAAGGGAAAGCCTGCTGCAGCATAATTCAGGCGGGATCTTTGGCTCTTCCATTAGCATCAAAGTTGTATCTACTCTTGTCTAAGGCTCATTCTTTAAAATAACAAAATACAGCTCCTGAACATAGTGAAACTGACATACTAGTGATATCTCCCTACAACTAGATTTACATCCATCTCAATTAATCTTTATTTTCAAAGTAACTGGCAATTTGTTTTTACTAAAAACAAACAAATAAAAATGCAGATTTTGCCAAACTACATCTTCATAGTAGACTATGGTTCCAGTATGAAGATTGTTTCAGTTCCGCAATCACTCAGTTTAAAGTAAAGCATCTGCTACTATGTTTTGAAATCTCACTAGGTTGCAGTGACTTTTCATCAGGAAATGAAGATAAATAGCAAATCTGTAGCTCAAAACTCTGGGAATACCTCACTTGGTTCTGCTATGAGTAATAACCCTGTGACTAAGACTTCCACACGGCCTGTTTTTTTCCTGCAGGTATGTAACACCGTAATTTTAGCCCGGCTCTGTGGGTTCCCGCAAACCCACAGAACCTGGGGCATTTTCGGTATTACAGTCAGGTGGCAAAGAGGCAGGAAGGAGATTCGCTTTTCATCCTGCTGGATGGTTTATTCCATGTTGTACAGCCGAACTCCAAAGCAAATCTGAAACCCGATCCCAAGGGCCCCGTTTTACCCGGGGCCAGGGGGAAAGGTGGGATTAGGGAATGGGGACCAATGGGAGAATGCCGGGGAGTGACGAGGCTTACAGCCAACCAGGAGATTCAAACCAGGACAGACCATGCCAAGGAACAAAGCATCCCAGGGGAGTGCTTTGGGCTGCCCCTACACAAAGGCATGTTCACCTGTCCCCACAGGTATGTGGGTTTTGTTCAGTGCTTTATTCAAAATTGTTGTGGAATGTTTAGGGTAGTATTGAACACTAGAACTTCTGTGGAATTTATGTGCCACTTAAGCACTTTTGCATTTAAACTCACCTGCAAGTACATGTTGTGTGCATCCTGTAATTCTGGTTATCAGTTAAAATAGACTGGAGGACACACTGTCACACTTCAGCTCTTATCTGGAACACATTCTTTGGTTTTCTTTCTGGTCAAAAACCTAGAAGAGAGTGGTTCTGTGGCCAGATCAGGGCTTCATAGAGAGACTGAAGCTTATCAAAACCATCAACTAGACCTGGAAATAAGGATTTAAAGCTAACTTAGATTTTCTTCCTGTCCTTTGCATGATAAATCTCATGATATGAATATGCAGTCCTGATATGACTGAAGAATAAAAGTGGCATGCTTCAAGAGAGCTAGCAAAGGAAGATGATATTTATTCTCTATGGACCAGAGACAAAATATGACATAAGGGAATAATTCTGGAAGATCTGCTGGGTTTTGAACTCATAGCCTTTGGAACTAGGAGGAAAGCTGTTAAAGAAATAATTGTAAGATGTCAGTAACAATACATCTGAAATAATAACAAATTCTGTAAGAACCTTTATTTTCTGAAAGCTTTGAGTCTCATAACTATGAAATATTTCTCATGTTGATCATTTGTCATTGAAAATGTGTGAAAGAGACCTTAAAAATATAACTTGCAACTTCTTATCTCAGTTCTGTACTGAGCATAGAAAGATAGAGCAATTAAAAAACATGTTCCATCACTGAAAATTCATGGTTGGAATTTAAATTGGATCTCAAGATCAGGGGAAATAATGTCATAATGAGTGTTAGTATGCAAAAAGTCATAGAAAGTTAATGGACTTTAAAAACTGACACATAGATCTAGAAGACTCATTAACACGTTCCTTGGCTTCGTAAGAGAAATAACTAATGATAGACGCATTGAATTAATTAAAAGAAGAAGCTCCCAGCACAGAGATATATATGTAGGGAATGACAATGATAAACTATGAATTAAAGGAAGAAAATAGAGTTAATGTAAAAAAAAAAAATACATTGAATTAAATGTACCTTGATAAAACTCTTCTGTTTAGGTTCAGAAGAATTTGCTAGTAATTTTTTAACTCCTTTGAAATTTTCACTTCTGAAATTGAATGAGACAGTATTGAAGCTTTAAAAGTTTTTCAGCTATCCCTGAAACTCAATTTGAAGGAAAAGGTGGCACCATAGTAATGTATCTGCATATTTAATGACAGTGCTGCCCAAACTCAAGAGATTTCAGTATTATACCTGAAAGAGAAAATTACTTAGCTGTAATTTTCCTCTTTAAAGGATGTCATTATACAGGTTCTCATTACCCAAGCTCAAAACTCTACCATGGGAGCTGGAAGGATTAAACCTGTTCTATTAATTTAATAGGAATAAATGGGCACTGACAATCAAAGGTGTCAGTAGCACCCTGATAATCTCCTTGATTCAGGAGAATTGATGAAAAAAATTAGGATTCACAAGGCAACAATAAATAGAATATGCAACATTTGGGAATGTTGTATCAATAAACTATCCATATATAACAAAACCACTTTAGATACTCCTTTCTAAAAATTATGGTTATTTTCCTAATTGTAATAGGCCAGAAGAGAAGGAAATATAAACACATTTTTTATCAGTAATCCTGCAAGTAACTTAGTTAACGATCTCACAGTCTATTAACAATCAAATTAGGTTACACACGTAGAATGCTGTCGCAGTTGAGACGGACGGGACACTCACGAATCACACACACCAACTCCGTTCAGAAGGCAAAAAGCTTATCTTTAATACCACACAGCACCTTTTTTAGTTTCTTACCTGTTTACATAGTTTTAAAGCACAACAAGCTTAATTCAACCAATCACCACACACCACTGCGTGAACACACGATAATCACACAGCATGTTTTTCTACCTCTAATTCAGCTAGGCCTCTTTCCCACGGTCCTTTTCTAGCAGAAGTAACAGGCCTGAGCCATGATTTTACGAAGGCAAGAAGGCCTTCATTTTATAAGGTTTTACCTGTATGCAGCAGAATTCCCTATCACAAACAACTGCTATCTTCATAATGAATCCTGAAACTTGGTGAGAGCATAAAATGCAACTCTGAATCAGAAAGAATAAAACAAAAATTAAGCCATAAAAATTACCCATAAAACCTATTCATATGAATAAAATTGCAAAAAAATTTATATACTTCTTGTGATGCACTTTATTTAAATCAGGTGAAGCTTATTTCAGAAATCAAGTGTCCAAACTTACCACAGTGCTCCTACAAAATGCAGCTTTGGTAAACAGAATGTGAGCTGATCTTAGCAAATGAGTACAGGAGGTGATTACTACCGAAATTTATGTTAGATAGCTAAAATTGATTAAATGAAAACAATTGCCTTATACCTGACAAAATTATAAGGAAGGTTATATCTTTCCTCCAGCTCTTCTACAATTCCTTTCTAATTCTGACCTTAAGCTCCATGCAGTTACAGTAAAACTTCCAACACCTGAGAGCCATTTCAATTCCATTCTACAGCTCATAGCCAAACTCAGAGGCAAGCAGGGCCCTTAAACCTACCCAGGGATGTAGATGCCAAATGCATGAGAAATAAGCACAGTCATGTTATCAGCATAAATAAATATTTTTATGTAGAAAAAATATGAAACGAAGAGAAATAGATAATTGCATTGAATTTTATTAGTGACTTAATGATAGAATGTAGGATAATTCAGATAAGGACCTACCTACTTGAAATTTGACATATTTTAAAAACAAGAGGACGACAAAAAAGTAAAGGGAACACACACACGGTTTAAAACTGGAAAGGACATGAGATAGAATTCCATAATTAAATGAAAAGCTAGATAGTCATGTCATGATTTACATTTAAATCCCCATTTTGTACGTCAAAATTACCTCCCATGAAGGAAGATGTTTCAGATACATGTTACTGGAACTTAGTTTAATATCAAATTAATCAGTGAAAATCTTTCTCACCAAATCGTGGTGCTGAAGAATGGAAACAGAGTGGTGATGTGAAATATAATAAAAAAATGAGGGAATATGTCAAAGATCAGAAGCATACATTTTGTCCCAGCCTGTGGCACCATCCCGTACCATTTAAAATACATAGGTAACGTGAGAGTGTCTCTCAGTTTGAAGTTTTAAAAGCAGATTTAGATCTGTGTATTCACCCCTTAAACAATTAAGTTGCTGATCATGCACTCTCCTTCCCTGGAAAACAGTTAACACTCTGCATTCATGAGGGATACGTACTAATCACACAAGCAGAGATGTATTTATTACTTCATAAAATTATGCTGTTACAAACACTTTTTTCAGTCATCTGTCTTGTTTCTACAGAAGGATTCTATTTCTCATTTTAACTAAGGAATTATATATCTCTAAGAGGTATTTTTCCACTGCAAACAGAAGAAAAATATATGTGAATGAAAAAAAACCCAAACCAAATAAAAGTTCGTGGTTTTGTCACATATATAATTGTACGTTATAGGTTTGCAAAGCATATATAATTTGCCAGAGTCAGTAATTCTTCTCAAACTACCTGCATTTTGCAGAAATAATGAAGAGTTCAGATACACATAACTGAGAATATAATTTTCCATGCAGGAACACTCTGCAAGTGTAAAGTGTCACCATCATTCATTCTGCCAAGGAAGAAACTGGAAGTTATTCCTACATTCTGTACAACCATCAAAATTTAGGTCTTCCAGAAACAGAACTATGGTCTCTAGGGACTATAGCAAAGGAGGCATCACTGGAGAAATGCATAAAAGAGTGTTAATTCTTATTCAAATTCATTGTTATTTTCAGAGGATTATCTGCAATAAAATTTACCAAAAAGAAGTTTTTATCACCATCTCATAGAGAAAGAACTGGCCAGGTGTAAAAATGTCCTATGATACATTCCTAACAAATGTTTTTGTAATACAGCATTCTCATTGTCAGCTATATGTTTTACAGAAACAAAAAATCTAGAAGAAAATAATTAATGCAATGATTAGATACAGATTTTTGTCTGAAAAGCATTAAAAAACCTTCCCATAAATAGATTTGCCTAATTAAAATTATTTGATATCCACAATAATAGAAGTTAGCTAGGAAACCAAGTAATCAGTTGTGGGTTTTTTGAAACGGTGTGGTACTTTTAAAACAGACTATATAATTCAGTATTGCTGCCCATAACTGCAAAAGCTTGGCTACTGTATCCATTGCTTAGAGTTCTGCTGGCAATCTATTTGCAGTGGCCACATTCACATCTCGCAGCAGGATCCCACTAGAAGGTCACTCATGCATAAAGAGGTGAAGTATTCTCACAACAGGAGCACAGTCTTTTGGAACAACTGGCAGATCAGCAGATTCTACTTGTTCAACCTTAATAAAGACTCACAGCAGTAACTCTGTTTAACCAGCAGAGTTCAAAATCTGACACCTTGTCCTCCACAGAAATTGGCCACAGATTGCTTCTGAAACTGGCCCCACAACACAATAACCAATCAGTTCCTGCCATGCTGCACTATTGCCTTGATGACCCATTTAACAGATGGATATTATAAGGTCCTTTTTTGTGTTGTGATAGTCAAAAAGGTCAAATGGGAGAGTAATTTCTACCCTTACAGTTTTGGAAACCCATCATTGGGAAGACTTTTGTAAGTGCATGATATTTTTATGTAAATATAGTCATAAAAGTGACTAAAGGGAGCTAAAACTAGAAAAAAAAGTGATGTTGGAGACATTGCAAACATTTTAAACTCTTTTATTTGACATTACTCCATGTAAACATTAGAAGTTAATCATATTTTTTAAAGCATTTTTGATGAGGATGTCACTTTTTTTTTTTTTT
>VZTI01005236.1:0-37086 GCA_013397865.1 Struthidea cinerea | reverse complement strand
TTTTTTTTTTTTTTAATGTACCTCTAGCTTAAATGAAGCAGCAAGATTCTGTTTTGCTCTTCTCCTCTATTTGTTCAGATTTGTGAAATCTGAAACTTTGATTTGAACCAGGTTCCATCCATACCTGAGCAGGTACTGAAAGAAAAATTGAGATCTCTGAAGTCCATTACCACTACCCAAAAGTGACTTACAGTAGCATAAATAATTCATTACATTCCCTTTTAATTTGTAACAGAAATCTGCCTGTGGGACATAAAATCACATTTCAGAGACTGTTTAATACAGAAATGGAAACATTTGTTCATGACTTTCATTAGCAATATTTACAATTACTTCACCAGATGAAATAATGTCTAAATCATTCTCATTTTACTGTGATGAGTAACATATTCAATAAATTGTATACGCCCTCAGAACATCAACAGCCTAAAGAGAAATGGAAAGGGTCTCTTAGCTGTGCCAAAGATGTAAAGTGTAAAGTCTGGTACTCTAAAGGACTGCAGTGACTGAAGGAGAGAATGCAGAAGGGGAGTGTGCAGTTTCTCTTGGGAGAGTATTGAAACACATGGTGAAACAAACTGGAAAAACAAGGCAAGTAGAAGGCATTGAGAAGAATAAAATTTGTTGCCTACCACAGTGGTCTTGGAAAAAATTTAAAGGGGAGAAATCACCTGAACCTAGATGAAGAAGCTTTGTACAAAATAAAATTATTAATTTTTTGTTAAAATGGTACATAGAAGATAGGACCCACCTTGGTAATACTTCTTGGCATGTATTAGAAGTGGTGGGTCTTTTTCCTTAATTACAGTGTAGTGAACTCTTATTGCTTGAAGAGTGACAGGTATGCACAATGAAAGGTCTGCCTTATTAAATAAGTCTGGGGGAAAGCTACGCAGGAACTCAAGAATGCTACTGTTGATAAAGGATTCAGCCATGAACATTCCATCCACAGCCTGCTGGGATGTTAGTGCATACAGGAGCCATGTTAAGTTAGCAGAGTCAATGCTGAGCAAAGATGGTGGTATTGCAAATGCAGCACTGTATAGCAATATTAACTGCTGTCCTGAAAGCAACGTATCCGAGTCTGCAGTCAGGCTGTTACCATTCGTGCTTGTTTGAGCCACTAGCGTATCAATGGAATCTTTTTAATTCCGGTGGTTTTCACCAGTATTTGCTCTCTGCATAACGTTCCGTTGTGCAGTGCAGGTAGGTCTCATTGATCCTGGATGAAGCTGACTAGTTAATGAAGTTGGGCAGAGTTCAGAAATTTGAATATTCCTTCATTTTTATTCTCTGACTATGGTATTGTAAACTGCTTAGTTCTGCTTTTGAGATTATTCTGCATTAAATCACAGCGACTAATACTGATAAAAACATTGTGTAAATATTTAAATTTTTAGATAAGCATTTCAGTAAATGTTTATATGTTGACTAAGTTGAAAACAAAGAGAATATTTGGAACCAACATGTAATATGTTCATTGTACTTCAAAGTCTGTTGTTTCTATTTTCCCCCTTTGAATGTAAAAAATAAAAACAACCAAACCAAACAAAAAAATCCAACCAAACAAAACTCTGTGGATAGAATTGTGTTAATGAACAGAAATATATACTCAATAGTCATGTTTAAGCATCCTAATTATACAAAATGATTGAAGATCAAATATAAAGTCTTAAAGTAATTAGAACCATCTACAGGTTGTTGAGGAAAAGAACATGAACAATTGCCCTGTTTCTTTACATGGTTTCATCTGTTTATGTTCCCATATTTAGGTAATTTCTGCATCTCCATAAGCAGTTTTTACTGGACCCAAAAGAATTCACATATTTTTGATGTACATTACCCCAAATTTCTCATTAGCTGTCTAGACCAGAACACTGTACAGTACATTAAAACAATCAGCCTCACTTGTAGCTTACAAGCCTAGTCTTGCACTAAAACAAAATACTATTAAGGGTGCTTAAATAGTATTGCCTCTATTTAGATTCAGAAAGATATAGCTGCATGTAAAACAGACTCTTCTGAATTTTGTCTTGAATATCAAGTGAAAACTGATAGTGACTCTTTTGTTGAAAAAAACTGTCTTGCACAGAAATTTAATTCAAGCTCTGGAACTTGCAGAAATCAGCTAATACTGCTGATGACAATTATAAGAGTATACCATGCATGAAATATATGACAGGATATATGCTATGCAGAAATTAAATTTTAGTAGGTTTTAAACGGGAATACTTGTTTTTATTCAGACTATTTTTGAAGTACTTATACTCTTGGGCATCCTTCTGTTGTGAAACAAACACCAATATAAAATAACTAAAAACGAATAGGTGATTGTAAAGAAAATAATTCTCTGGTTTTCTATAATCAATAAATTTATGGAACTCAAGGTATAACTTATGGCAATGCTTGATTATTACAGCATGACTTGATTACACTTTAGAGTGCTGCAAGATGCTTCCATGTTAACATTACAAAGTGATAGATAATTTCTTTTTTTATGGTAATGCTTGTTTTATAGAGTTGCTTATCTTCTTACACTTGTGTAAATCAAGAGTTATTCTACTGAAAAAAATTGTTCTAACACTGCAAACGTCCAAATTGAAGAAAACAGAAGTAGTATCTCTCAAGTGGACTACTGGAAAGGTTTACAATAAAGAATAAATTTAACATGAAGAACTATAGCTGTATATCGGAATAAATGCAAAATAATCTTCTTGCTCAGCATCTTAGCATTCCCATATGTCTTAAAATTAGAGAGTACAGATGAAAAATGCAGTTGTTATTTTGTTTTCAGTAACAGAATATTGTAGGTAGGAAGAGTTCCAGGGGTAAATCCCCTCAAGAACAAAAAAAAAGGTATAAATAAATATCCCAATCAATAGATTGCAAGATGATTGCTATGAGTAGCAAGAAGTAGGTAGGAGAACCAGCTGTTCTATTGCTTATACAGAATCTTTCTCAGAAACAGAAGTGCACCAGAAGGGGTTTCCTAAGTGCTGAGAAACATTCAGAGACAAACTGCTCTTTTCTGAATTAAGGTAGACTGAAGGCATTTTCAAGAAAAGGAGAGAGACTTTATTAGACCAAATATTCTGGTCTGGGGTATTCCTCCAACATGTAGATGATATCCTAGAATTTCAAATTGCTTATTCCTGTTTTGATATAAACTTGAATTTGGTCTCAAAGACCCAAGGAGAGCACACAGACAGGATGTTGATAAGTATGAGGGCTTTTATCTGTATAGCCTTTTTGACCCACTGAATGCTCTGCATAATTTGGTAGCGGCACACAACTGAGCTAGTAAAATGCAGATTAATTTCCATTATCCAATACATGGTTACTACCTAAATTGTAAAAGGTTTTGCAGAACTCTGGCCTGCAGTAGCCAATTTTTTGACCGATGCCCAGATGGGGAGAACTTTGTTATCAAGGCCAGAATCTGAACAGGTCTCGAACAAGGACATTCTGCATGACTTTTGAATGATCTCAGAGCTATTTCTATTGCCTGATATGAAATTCTATTCCCATTGTCTCGACTGACAGAGGTTCTATTGTCAAGCTGAAAAAAAAGCTTTCACATGTAAGTTTTCTCAAGGCTCCTACACTAAAGTAGACTGACAAAAACCTCATTGTTCTAAACATCCTCATGTTTAACAGAAACTAATGCTAGAGTAGGCTACATTATTTCTTCAAAAGAGTAGTTAAGATTGAGATATAGCTAAACAAGACATGGAAGATGTCTAGACTTGAGACAAGCTTTCTGTCGTAGGCCTATATGAGCCAAAGAAATACAAATACTCATATTAAGAACTATGACAGTGTAGGTTTCTAGTTTAGTATAATCAACTCTTTCATTATTTCACTTGGCCAGATATAATTCCTTAAAACATATCCAGACAAAGTAATTCAACTAGTATACGGTATTTCTGAATGTTAATTTCCTCTTAGCATTGCAGCTCTAACAATAAATTTTTTTGAAGTCTACTAAGTCTTTTTGCAAGCTTTGCAAATAACATTTTATGTATAATGTGGTAACCCATCCTCAGTTTGTTGCAACAGACTTCGGGGGTTTTCTGATATGTCTCTAGATTGCAAGTATAAAGTTTATTTATTAGATTGGAGTGAATTAAATAATTTTTAATTCTAGAGATCTTTCAATCAAATTGTGACACTACATGTCCATAACTGTAAAGCCCTTACTTGTAGCTATGCAAACTGAACAGCAAAACCTCTTGGACACTTTATTTCTTCCTGCAGGACTTAAATATGTGAAGAAATGTTTTCAATTTCCTACTTATCCTTTAAGAAGAGTCAGTGTCAACTACATTTGGCCATTGCTTTGCTTTAAAGTTAGCACTTTACTTTACTTTGCTTTAAAGTTCACACTTTGAAATGCATGGTCTTTCCCTCTGTGAGAGGAAGGTCTGGGCATGTGCAGAGATCTCTTAAATGTATGGCTTGTAGGTATTCTACTTTGCCTTGTATACAGTTTTCAGCATTAGGGCAAATCTGTTCAATATTCTATCCCACTGTACCTCTTTCTTCATGTAAATGTTCTGAGCACATCTATATTTGTTACAGAAATGTGCTCATTATTACAGGAGCAAGTGACTTTTTGAGCTTTTCTAAAGAGTGTAACAGAGCATGCAATAATAATGTTCTCCTTTTTAAAGTGTGCTGTGAGGATATAACTGTGCCAAATAGCTGCTGGAAAGAATACTCATCAGATTGGATGAAGTATTACTTTAATGCACATATACTGTCTTGTATGTCTGGACTGGCTGTGTATAACCTTTCTTGGATGTAGTGCAAGGATCTAACTTGCAAGGGCCAGATGTGCCAGATTGTGTGCTGTATGTTAATTCTGCAAATATGCTAATCACTTTTGAATCAAGGTGTGGGTATTCTCAATCATGAATAGTAGTGTACACATAAGTTATCATAAAAGCATAGCATACTGGATTCATGTTTTGGTTTTGGTTTTTTCCACAGTTTCAGTCTATCATAAAATTGTGAAGGGAAAAAGATGCTATTCTAGGAAAAAAAATTAATTGTTATGTTGATACTGAAACTTGCAAAACCTTATATTAGACTTTGTGGAAGACTCATATTAAATTTAGTTCATACCAACACCACTAACTTGCTATTATCTACTCTGAAATATGACTGATTCCTGTCTTGCTATCACTCATTTTCTTCTGGATTGAATAGAAAATTATGGCAGTTGCTGCATTTTGTAGAGAACATCTATTGCTTATCAAGCTCCGAAAATATCTACCTGTGACATGGGTAGAACTGGTGGAGTGGTGTCACTACTTAATACAAATATTTGTCTGAAAAAAGGGACAAAGAATTTATTCCCCCCTTCTCTTCTCTGAGGATATTCAGAACCAGCTGCTAGTATGGAGTTCAATCGTTAGTATTAGTGGAAGTCGGTAAGTGACCCTTAAACTTAAATACTGAACTCGTCCAAATTAAGTTATGCAGCTCCAGGAATCTTGGACAGTGAAATTGTTTGGACATGGCCTTTGGTGAGCCTGAAATTCTGACTGGGAGAATGAAGTCATTGGTTCAGGAGTACCTTCTGGCTGTCTGGAACTGGCCTTTTCTTTTTCTGATGCTATGGCTGTTATCCTTCAGCCAATGTTAAGAAAAAGAAATCACAGGTTTGTTTAAATGCAACAGAGGGGTTTTGCAAAAATTTCTCATCTGAGAAAATGTGAGAGGCAAACTTTGTATATTCTGTGATGGCAGAATAAAACTCTCAGCAATGCTGCAAAAGTACAGACTGTAACTCATATAAACTCTGGAATGAATTGTGCAAAGGAAAAGTCAAAATGTTTTCCCTACAGAGCAGTGAAGATGGAACATAAATGAAGCAGTTGAGGAAGCTGTGTTTATCTTTTCTGTCATTGTTAGGCTACAGAGACTGTGAGACTCTGTGAGACGCACTGAGATCAGTCTCAAGCACTAATAGTGTTACAGTTGCATACTGGTCTTGGCAAATTATTGGAAAATGAAAAAGGCCTGAAGTGCTTTCCTTTAATGGAAAAATATTGCTATGCTATCACTCTCAAGTTTCATTTTATTCACTTTCAGACAAATTTGTAACAAATTGTCATTACCCTCTTTTCCACTTTTGCTTTCAAAGGGTTTTAAGGTCATGCTCTTTCAGCTGCCCATAATGAATATGACTAGGTATGTCTGGTATTTGTCACTGTCCTTTTAAAACATCAGCTGGCTTTTATGGCTTCCTTTTTTGTGTTGTAAATTGTAATTGTGCTTAAATTAACAAAAAGCAATACCGAATGTGATAGCCCAGTCTTGCCTGCTCTATCTTAAATTAAAAAGTACATTAAAGACATTGAAGATCACAGAGTTTCAAACCCAATAAATTTGAGGGCTTCCTTGGAGCTAAACTGGCTATCACCACGACCCTGGTGAATAAAGCATATTGAAAAGAAAGTTAAATTATTTTACAGAACTGCTGAAACTGGGAGTGAAGAAGCCTCTGATAGAGGCTTTTTGCTCAGTATGTAACAAAAAACTTGCTATGTATTGGAAAAACCTCTGAATCATCAATTTATAGAGAGTATCAGGTGAATACTGAGTCTAATTATTGGACAATGACAGTGAATGTTGGAAAATGTCAAAAAGGGTTGTATGAATTTCCTAGATTAACAAGAGGGAGTCTCATAACAAAAGAGGTAATAGGCATTGGAAAAACGAAGAATTATGAAACCAAATGGTTTACCGAGAACAGTTGAGAAATCATGCTTTGGGAACACACGCAGTAGGCAGGTTCATGGCATGTCCAGTCCTTGCGAGTTAAATCCTTGCATTACAACCAAGCAAGACAATATACACGTAAACAAGGGAGTCAGTGCAATTGCAGGAGATATAAAGTAGTAAAGAAAGCTATCAGGATATTCTGTATGACAAATATGTTAAAGACTGCTGTGAGACTCTCCCATCAAATTTGCTAGGCTCTAAACCAGTTCTATTTTCTGGCAGACATTTTAAGACTAGGAAGAAATTTTTTAAGTTAAAACTTTCCTTTACAGGAAAGTCCCTCTATTCATATCTAAGAGTAACTTGAAAATAAATGGAAATACAGAAAAAAAGATATATATATACTGAATATAATTTGTATTAGAAAGGAAAATGAAAACTAATGCCCAAATCACAAATTACATCTCTTTTGAAAATTCCTATAAATAAATGTTAGTTTTCTGCACCTGACATTTCAAATTGCCTTTTAAATTTTATTTGAACTTGATTTTATGGGAGAAAATACTCTAATAAAAATTTATTGTCCCTAATCAATAAGATTTTCATTTTTCAAGTTGTTGGTGAGTTGACCCTGCTGGACATCAGGTGCCCACCAAAGCTGCTCTATCACTATGCTCCTCAGCTGGATATGGGAGATAAAATATAACAAAAGGCTCATGGATCAGGATAAGGCTAGGGAGAGATCACTCACCAATTACCATGGGCAAAACAGGGTCAATTTGGGGTAATCAAATTAATTTATTGTCTTCAGATATCAGGGAGTTTTTGACTTTATTATAAGACAATTGAGTATATATCACTTTATCCGGGCGTGGGACCCCAAGAACACCCATCTGGATTTTGCAGTAAATTATAATTAAAGAACTTTTTAAGGAGTCCTACTCCTTTCCTTTTCTTTACCCTCTCTTTTCATTAATTGATGGGGCCCTCCAGATTATTAATCTCTGGAAACATTGTGAATTTCTTCAAGCAAAAGAAGGAAAGATAAGGTGTTCTGCAATAAAAATAGAATCTGAATAGCACAAATTTTGGTGCAGAAGTCTGTGTGTGAAATTTTTCTGGCATCTCATCATAAGCAGTGTACTTTGTGTTCTGGGCTGTTAGTGGTGTTTTAGATTTAACAGGCAGCTTGCTAACAGTACTTGTCCCTTGGACACCATGCTGCTGCTAGCATGAAAATGCAGCAACTTTTTCCCCCCGGTATCAGTAACAAAATGACCCAGCTGCTTTACCTACGCAAATTTCGAGGACCACATTTTCTAATACATGGATCATTGGATGAAATAGGGGGCATTTGTTTGTTGAGAATGGGACTGAGTGCAAGAAAGACTTGAATATAAATGAGCTCTGTCCTGAATTGTATTTGTTCTTTTCTCATAGGCTCAAAGTTCTTCTATTGTGCTGGACTCCAAAAGATGCCTTTGCTTCATTGCATAAATGTCCTCAGTAAACAGTGGTTGACATGCATTCCTGCTCCATCAAAGTCTCTGCAATACTATATTTAAACCAACAGGTGAAAAGTGAAAAAATCTAAAAACTATTAATCAGTGGATTAATCTGTGCTAATGAATACTCAGCTCCTTTGAAGTCTTCAGGAACAGTCTTCAGGAACATCCCTCTCTTCTGAGAGAGATGTTGTAGTCAAGTTACTGAGATAAATAAAAAGCTGAATAAAAACTGAGTAATCTTTGACAGAGAAAGCCACTATGGTTAAAGATTGAATTAGAAATTACCAATCTGCTATTATTATGATTATATCAATCAGTGTCTTCCAACAGGACTGCCTTTGGAGAATGTTCCTGTAGCTGGGTTATTATTTCTCTGATTGTTTTCATTGATTGCCAGTAAGTATCTTAAATGTTTAATTCAAATCTTAAAGCACCTGTAGAACTGTATTTGACATTTTATTCCTACTCTGTTGTCTTTATGAAGGTAAAAATGCCTTCATTTTTGTTTCATACACAACACTCAGGCAGGTGATTTTAAGGAAAAAAAACAAGTGGTTTTTTCCTAAATAATATTACCTTACAGGAAAATTAATTTCGCATTTTTTTAAAGAAGATAGGGCTTTTTCAAATTCTCAAATAGTTGATATTGTCTACCTTGAATACTTTTTTGTTATGTTCTCTACCAATAACTGAGGTTTTCTGCCTTTCTTCTTACTATGACCTGTAACCTTGGAAGATTCTGCTCATATGTGAACCTTGATGCTGACTGCAGGATCTCAGAGTTTCTACCATGCTATAAGCATCATGGAGCTTGGATGTTCATTATATTACTTCAAAATCAGAGGAATTTGAAACCAGCAGCTCTGCAGTTAAGTCGGAGGAGTCTTGTTTCACATGTTACGGCATTCTGTGGCTCAGAATTTTTCCTTTTTTCTCAGGTTTTTGTGGAGGTACTTGATACATGAAGACAGGAATTTAAGAACTGCAGATCTTGATTGAGATAACGAGTGTTGGTAGGGCTGCTGAAGGAGAAACTTATGGAAATTCTATTATGCAACAGATTTTCCAAAAAATGTATTAATAAAGCAAGATCCCGGTTTTTTTACTTTAGGCCATTACAATTGCTAGCACATTTATACAACCTCGAAAACATACCTCTTGCTTCATATGCAGTGAGGCAAGAATAAAACTACCACTGAGAAATATATTTTGTAATACATTTTTCTCACGTTCACTGAAGTAATTTTGACCACTAATGCCTCTCCCTTTTCTGAGATTTTTTTTGCATACTCCCTCTGGTTTCTGAAAATGGTGTATTGTATGCCATATGGGGCTGGATGGGATTCACCCAAGGGTACTGTGGGAGCTGGCAGAAGAGCTTGCTAAACTGGTCTTCATAATTTATTATCAGTCCTGGCTGATCGGAGAGGTCCCAGATGACTCGAGTTTGGCTGGTGTGATGCCCATCCACAAGAAGGGATGGAAGGAGGGCCTGGGGAACTGCAGGCCTGTCGTCCTGACCATGGTCCCAGAGAAGGTTATGGAGCAGATCATCTTGAGTGCATTCACACAGCACATACAGGACAACTAGGGGATCAGGCCCAACCAGGGAGTTTAGGAAAGGCAGGTCCTCCCTCTGCAACCTGATCTCTTTTTATGACCAGGTGACCCACTTAGTGGATGAGTCTACCTGGACTTCAGAAAAGCCTTTGACACCATCTCCCATGACATTGCCCTGGAAAAGCTGGCAGCACACGGCTTGGACAAGTGCAGTCTTCATAATTCTGTGATTTGCATGTATGCGATTGCACATGGAAATAAAATCTTGAATGCTCAAATCATGCATTTGAGCACCTTAAGAAATTTATTCCCATTTCTAGAAATATTCTACAAACTGTGTTCTATGAATTTTTACTTGAATTACTGTACCAAGTTGCTTTAGTTTTTAATAATTATGGGAAGAGTAATTGTTGTGTGAGGGAAAAAAAAACCCACATTCCTGTATTCGTATTTCTCTTGTTCTCATAGTAACTAAAGTGGACTGTGTGGAATTGTGTTATGAAAGGAATCTAGAAGCTGATTGGTAAATAACAGTGCTAACAGCATGCATCATATATTTTTGGGTTTAGTGTCTTCTGTGTTAATTCTTTTCATGTTATGGCTCTAATGGTACCAAAGTATTTGAAAGTAGATGAGAAAGGTTATTATCTCCCATCACAAAGACCAGAACACACAACAAATTTTTAAGAAAACTCTTCTTTTCTTATTTTATTTTGATAGCAAATTTGTATATAATTTATTTTCGTACATGTGTATATATGCATATACATATAAGCATTATTATTAACAAACAGTTTATATCAAGTAATATTCCACCTGGTCCAAAACTTGAAGAGGCATCCATCAGATTCTGAAATGCAGAGAGGAAGGGAGAATACACTGTGAAAGCAAAATCACTTTTTTGTGAACTGCAGGCTGGCTGGAGTTTCTGATCCTTTGCTGGTCTTCAAGATGTGAAGCATGCTATGTTCAGCAGTTAAAATCTTTTCAGTTTAGGATGATGAATTTCTGAAAAACCTGACAAAAGTTAATGCACATTTCCAACTTACATTGTAGGATTGTTGATTTAAGTCATGGATATACCACCTGGAACATTTATTTCCTATACAAAGGGACTTATTTCTAGCCACAACCAGTGCACAGGTGGGCATTCAAAGAGATATATGAAAGTTCAAACACTCTGTTTACAACTTAGCATGGCATAAATCTGACCTGCTGTAGTTTCACTCTAGTCCTGACAGCCCTGCGTAATCTGTGCAGTGTAAAGGATGTGTGGATTAATACTAGAGAATTAGATGCTATCCTTACCTCAGAGCAGCTGTAATTCCACTGCTGCTGGAAGATAATGGTTTTTAGATCAATTGCTTAGACTTTAGGCTACAGGTACGGTGATTTTAAGCTCATATTTTATGGTGGCTGGGAGACTTATCTTCAGTTTAAAATGTCACATAATATGTCAGTGTTTTCTGCCATTGGGTGGTTAGATAGGTAAAAGACAAAACTGTAAGGATTTAAAATAGCGTAAAAGAGTGTTTGATGTTATTTTTAACTTACTTTTGAGGAAATCGTACAGTGCTCGCACTCAAGTCACTTTATTTGGTAATTTTTCAGTCTTTCTCAAAAGACTCAGTATTTCTCAGTGGATCCTGTATTTGTGATTAATGTATGAGATTATTTTAACAAGTGTATCTAGCAGTATACATGATGGGTATATATGCACTGATGCTAGTCAAATCTTAATTAAGTAATTAGACAAACGCAGAGGGAAAAAACCATAGGAATAACTGACCTTGATCATGTTACAATTTGTAATAGCATAATACAATATGCTATATTTCCCATAAAATTGTTACAACCAAATGCTAGAAACAGTGATAAATTTCGTCAAAGCTGAGAAGCCTGCACTACACTGGAGACACACTGTAACTTAACTGGTTCACTTGGATCTTTCATGGAAGAAGAAAGTTTGAAGAGCTTCAAACTTCTCTCCTGGTGTTGCTGCCTGAAATTATGACCATCCCTAGATCTCCTGTGGAAGGTTGCACTGGAGCTACAAATCAAAGAACTATGCTCTCTGGGTGGATTTTTAGTATGCAGGGGAAATATCTGCATACTGACAACCACTCTTTAGTGCTTACCTACTTTAATAGGCCATCTCCCGTGCTATAGAAATGTTATGAATTCTTTCAATCTTACATTGTACACTTTTATCAGCCTCCTTTGTAGCTTATTGGAAGTTTATTTTAAATGTATTTGTTTAAATGTGTTAAATTAATTGTTTATCCACTTATGTAAGTAGTGTTAGCAATGAACCTCTGGGAGAACTGCAAAACATTGCCTGGCCTGAGGTGATTGGTGACTTTTGTGTCCTGGTAGACCTCTGACATTCTGATTTTCATTAATCAAGCTGTTAATGTAGTGAATTCTTTAAATTTTATATTTGTATTCTAGTTACATAATATTATGGTCACCTGCACATCCAGCTGGTAATTACAGCTTAACAGCGTTCAAGTTTAAGCAGAGATTTGCTACCTTGAAAATATACTGTCAAAGAATACCATGACTGATATTTAAATTACATACTGCACAACTAAAGGCCTCTTAATATCCTCTGAAAAGAAAATTAGACTTTTTTTGACAAGACTTATTTTCTATTTTCTTGTAGCTGATTGTCAGCTGATGGAGAAACAGTACTTTGAATTGGTAGCAATGTGCTACTTAGAACTAACGTCAGGATAATTCAGTTTCCCCTTTATTTATATTCCTTCTGAATACTGGTACAATATTCAAGAAAAGCAACTCAACATTTAATATTGCTATGATGTGGCTGGATTGGCTTGTTTGATACAAAGCATCAGCTTTTGCAGGTGCTGCTATGGTCAGGAGCAAAACTGAAAACACATACTGTCTACACACTTATTTTCTAATCTTTTACCCTCTCCTTTTCCTTTGCATACTTTGTCTGCAATTTCTGTATCCTTCAATTATTCAATAATTTCATTGCCATCTTTATTGTACTAAAAATTTACTCCTGTTTGTTTAGCATTCAAATAAATTAGCATACTCTAACACAGGTTTAAGTTGTTAGAGTCTGCTATAGGAAACAGCATGACCTTTACAGTGCTTAATGTCTTATCTGTATGATTTAGAAAAGATAGTAGCAATGTGGCATAAATAAAAACATTTCCTGTAAACTTTTTTCTCTATTAGTATGAATAATTTTAGTATCTGTTTTTTTTAACAGCTATTTTTAGAAATTTTATTTCCTTATGCGTAAACTCCCTTGTAGTGTTCTAATGCTGCCAGTCTTTTTTTTTTTTTCCAAAGTTATCTTTTCCTTCCCCAGAAATTTCCTACACTTAGCAACCCCCCTTTTTCTTTTGGTACTGCCCACTTCCTTTCTTGTCTGTTAAAAATAGTTATTGTTGCTGTCATTTCATTTCTTCCTCAGACTGAGCTTTTACTTACAGTTTTCTTCTTTCTTTGTAATAAAAATGTTAAAACTCCTACATCTATTCACATTCACATTTACTTTCCAACTAATTCACTAGTGATTTTCTTTATTCTTGAAAAATCACCTCTTTGAAATACCAGCACTGAGTGGACCATCTTCTCTTTATCCATACTTAATGAAACCAGGAGAGGATTTTTGATTCTTGGGCAAAAGCTAATCTAATCCCTCTTCTACTTCATTCCTTAAAGAGTGACCACTACGTTACACGGTTAATAGGCCAAAACAAAGCTAAATAGCCACATGTGATTGGATTAGAGACCCTTATCAAATAAACCGGAGTCATAAAGTCAAGGACATTTTAGGATACATTTGGAGAGTCAGGTGAAAAGAATCAAATCCCTGGGCAATTCAGTTTTTTGTACGTTGTGGAAAAAAGTTGTCCTGACCATAGTGATTCTGATGACAGAAAACACAATCTGGAATATTATCTTCAATCACTACCCCTGACCACTGAGGATACCTTTTCTATATTTCATATAGCAGAATATGGCCCCCAGGTTTCAGTTTTCTCTTCCTGTTTACAAATTCACATGTACACATGTGCAAATGCAATGTGGACCTCCAGCACCTGGTGTGAGAGTTTGCAAAAGACATATTAACTTCCTATTAAAGAAGCAAACAGAGGTTAACACTGCCTACTACTCTTTTTCTTCTTTTATGGATCACCATGGCTTGGCTAGATTGTCTGGATTTTTTGCAGCAACAAATCCATCAAGTTAATTTAGGAAATATTATCTAGAAGTAATACAGGTAAACAACAAATTGCAGTTATCTCAGCAAGAGAAAGAGGTTTAAAATCATGGAATCATTAAAGTTGGAAAAGATCTTCAAGGTCATCAAGTCCAACATTTGATCACCATCCTGTCAACAAAAACTTAGCACTAATTGCCAGTTCCAGTCGTTCCTTGAACTCTTCCAGGGATGGTGACTCCACTGCCTCCCTGGGCAGTTTGTTCCAAAGTTTGACAACTCTTTCAGTGAAGAAATTCTTCCTGATGTCCAACCTGAACCTCCCCTGGCACAGCTTGAGGCCATTTCCTCTTGTTCTGATTGCCTAAGAGAAGAGGTCAATCCCCATCTGGCTACAATCCCCTTTCAGGGAGTCATAGAGAGCGATAAGGTCCCCCCTCAGCCTCCTTTATTCTAGGCTGAACCCCAGCTCCCACAGCTGCCCCTCATATAACTTTCTAGACCCTTCATCAGCTCTGTTGTCCTTCTCTAGACTTGTTCCATCACCTCAATGTCTTTCCTGAATTGAGGAGCCCAGAAGTGGGCACAGTACTTGAGGTAAGGCCTCACCAGTGCTGAGTCCTGGGGAGTGACCACTTCCCTATTCAAATTTTTTTGAATTTGTATCACACTAGTTTGTATTCACAGAATCACAAAATTACAGAATAAGCTGAGTTGGAAGGGACCCACAAGGAGTCCAACTCCTGACCCTGCACAGCACCATCTCTAAGAATCACACCATGTGCCTTAGGCTATTGTCCAAACATTTCCAGAACTCTGTCAGACTTGGTGCTGTGACCACTTCTCTGGGGTGCCAATTCCAGCATCCAACCACCCTCAGATGAAGAGACTTTTTCTAATGTCCAACCTTAATCTCCCCTGACACAACTTCAGACCATTCCCTTGGGTCCTGTCACTGATCATCACAGTCTGCCCCTCCTCTTCCCCTCATGATGAAGTTGTACACTGCAATGAGGTCTTTCCTCAGTTTCCTCCAGGCTGAATAGACCAAGTGACCTCAGCTGCTCCTCATACGGCCTCCCCTCAAGGCACTTCACCATCTTCCTTGCCCTCCTTTGGATGATCTCTAACAGCTCTATTCCCTTCTTATAGTGTGGTTCCCAAAACTGTGCACAATTATTCAAGGTGAGGCCAACCCAGTGCAGAGCAGAGAGGGACAATCCCCTCCCTTGACTGGCTGTCGAGGCACACTGCTGACTTATATTCAACTTTCTATCGACCAGGATCCTCAGGTCCCTTTCCGTGGCAGTGCTTTTCCTGAAGTATATTTCTTAAATCCAGTGTCTCCTAAAACTATGACTATGAGTGATAGAGCTTTTACATTTCATCTTGATTAGGCTTACTTATAAGCAGTCTCTGTAAGTAGTGACCCATGGTCGTAAGACCAGCAGTAGCCATGGTGGGTTACTTACCAGTTTGTGTTTATCCCAGCAATTCCTTCAGTACTGTAGGAATTTTATGGGGTATTTTTTAACATTTGGGAGCAGACATGAACACTGAAGATAATATGGGGAGAAGAAAAATTGTCAGTCAGGAGAGAATGATGTTTCTTTATTGCATGACTGTCGTAATGAATTTTCATACTAGTGAAAATGCTTGCCCTCTTATAACACCCTAGTGAATGTCCCTGCCAGCAGAAAGGTCAGGTTATAAGATGTGACTAATATTATTGTCAAAGAGCTCATATATTTCAATGCCAGCTTCATTGTGCCTTTGTGTGGCACATATTGGGTGAGAGCAACATGATTTTTCATCCTTTTTAAAGAGTAGATAATGGATAGTACCCATTTAGAGGCACAGTACTTTCATTAAAAGCATTCCATGTTAGATGGATCATACCTGTTTCCCCCTTTTTTTTTCCTGTGACAAGTTGCTTAGGGACACTATGCTACTGACAAAGAAATATTTCCCAAACAAGGTAATGTACAGAAGCCTGTGGGTAAGTCAAGTCCTTCTTCCCTATTCATTCTCCTTTTGAGACAGTACATGTATTGCTTACTATCTTGACAGGCATCCTTACCCTGAAGGCAGTACATCAGCAAATGTCAGGTCATGTGGGTAGTCCCTTCAGTATGCTAATTGAAGGGGGTTACTTCATAATGGTAATGTCACCATGATTGATATAAAGACATCATCTATGTGAAGGCAAGTACTTGGAAGATGCCTATAGGTATCTACTGTAGATAAATCACAACCTTTTTTCAAGCCGTTTTCATGGAAGAACAGACTAGAGAACAATTCACTATCTAGTCCAACTAGATAGAAGTGGATTGGGTGAGATCTGCATTCAATTACAGAAGACCTAAAAGTGAGAAGATTAACTACTGTGTCCTAGAGAAGAACATGAAGCTTTTTAAGCTTAGAGATGCCACAAGAAGTACAGGATACTCTTACTCCATACCAGCTAAAATGAGGAACATGAAAGTCTAGAATCCAGCCTGAAGAACAAAGTTTAATTTGCAAACCGCCTTGCTTATACAAACATAATCGTTCTAAGCAAAAGTCTATTTTTCCTTCTGGAAGAAATGAACTAATTTTTGTTATCTATTCTTTTGTGTTCTTTTTAAGGAGGAGGGAAATCTATAGGGAATGGGTATTAAGCTGAAAAAATCCTCTCTCCTGCTTCCATTTTAGCAAAATTTTCTATGCAGATATGTGTGTTCCTCATGTGCAACATTTCCCTTCACTATTTTTTCTGCCAGTATCTATCACCTAAAGCAATGCATGTGCAGAGTATGAAGTGTAGAAAGTATTATAACATTTTGTAACTTTGGTGCTTGCAAATGTTGTTATCTATTATAATCCACTTGAATTTTTACTGCAGTACACTAATTCCTTGAACTGTAGCTATAGTACAACAGTGACAACAATGCAACCCTGGACTTTGTAAAGATAATTGTTTCTATTACTACTCAGGATTCAGCTATTAGTCCAGTGGAGTGGGCATTCAGGTACTTATTGGCTTAATTTCTCCCATTACTTTTTTTCCCCTCTTTTGATGACTACAGATATCCAAACACTTTTCTCCAAAAGGCACAGAGGTGTGGCAAAATAATCACAATTCATAGGATTGTCTTTTTATTTTTGAAGTCTGTTTTGACAACAGAGAATTTTAAGATGGAAGAGCTGTTCTGCCCTGAGGAGACCTTGTTGACATTACTACAACAAAGTGGTCCTAACTGTAGTTACTATGAACTATTATTTCTCTAAAACACGGTATATTCAGTTACCCAGGAGTAATAACAATAAGAATGGCCTTCTTTATCTACTTACAAAACTGAAAATTCCATATTAGCCTTCTGTTAACTCAGTAATATTTAACCTTGTATATTTAACTGGTTTAAGAATTATAGAAGTGGTCAGTATGTGAAGGTAATGTAGGGGACTGGATTTCTTTTGGAAACTAAACAAGAGCAATCATCTTTTCTGCATTTTTTCCAACTAGGAACTCGACCATCCATGAACCTGGTCTTGGTCTGTTGAGACAAATTTGCATTTCAGCCTAATCTATTTCAGGCTCATATATCTTTTGGTAAATCAGATTAGAGAAAAAGAACTGCAACATGTGTGAGTTCAGGTCACAGGGGGGAAAAAACAAGAAAAAATTAAGAAAAGAGAAGGAAACACTGGGGAAAGCTTGTAGTTCAGACACAGCACTTCTGGGAGACAGGATTTGTGGCCAGAAAAACATCAAGCACAGCGGGGAGACAGAACTCAAGTGCACATCCCACAGTGCTTATCTGACTGAGGAGCAGGACTTACCTGAGCAAAACCCAAGGAAAAAAAACAAAGTACATCGTGCATTTGGCAGCAGCTGAGAAGGGGTTTTAGGGCACATGGTAAAAAAGATCTGGTTTGAAAAAGGGAAGGGAGTCTGCCCATGGTCAAGGAAGACAATGAAGAGCAAATTCAGATACATCCTTTCACTTTCTCATAACATGTTCTGGGTTTATGGTGGGGCTGTCCAGACAGATTGTGAGTCTCTTCTGGAAGGAAGCCACAAAGTCAGCACGGAACATTTCAACACAGAAAATTTCTGAATAGGTTTAAACTCTTCTGTAATGAATCCTAATGATGGCTGGAGGGAGGTGTTAATGAGTGTGAAATGGAGCCTGGGGTAACAGAAACTCTCTTGATAATGTGTTGAAGTGGAAGCTACTACAGAAATGGAAGTGGCTGCTATGCAGTGTCAGCCTCGAGATGTAAGCTAGTATTTAACTCTTCTCATTCATTCTAAACTTCTTTCCTGTTATGATTCCTGGCTGGGAAACAATGTATACTTTGGGTCCATTGTGTACTTTGGGCCCACTGTATACTTTTGATACTTTTTTTGACCATCTTTTCTAAAAGTGGTCCTGCAAATCAAGATGTATTATAGGTGGTTACGAGTAAAAAATAAATTCAAATCTTTTACTCTGTGGAATTTGGAACATTATACTGAATACAAATGTTCTAATTAAATATGACTCAATATGCATACCTGTGGATTACAGTAAAAAAAAAAGAAGAAACTTCTGGAAAACAATACTTTTATCTAAATCTAAATTGTTCAAAGGGAAATCAGATTCCATAAAAATAAAGCTGAAAACAGAAATGTAAAGTCTGCATTGCTTGTTAAGATAAAAAAGACTCTCCTCTCATAAATGTGGAAGCCAGGCCATCATGGTCATTTATCTTCTGTTGAAAGCAGCAGTTTATCAGCTCTGCTTTGCCCTCTCTGCTTTTTTTCATTCTGTGCGACCAGTTGACTTCCCTAAGGTTTTGCCCAGCTAGTGAAAAAAATAACTTTTGTTCTGCTATTTATCTTTAGGCAAGCATTTTTCCATATCAACTCTACTCAGTTCTTATCCTGCACTGCTCATTTCTGGGCATTTTATTTTGCTGTTACAGCATAGAGCACTGAAAAATCTGAACAATTCATTCCGTAAGAGTTTGTGGGGGCAGCTCTGTGGCTTTCATGTGAGTGACTGTCCTTCAGCCCCCTTCAATTTAGTTTGAACATACGTGCACTGTCAGAACAAAACAGATGTTATAAAGAAATGTTTTAAGATTATTAATTCACAAAATTTCAATGAAAAAGAAATACAAAAATGCAGAATCTATATATTCTTGGCTAGAGTTGGATTTGAATTGCAAATTTGCAAAGGGGTTTGATTTTAAAAAGTGTTAGTTCTGCAAAGCAAAGATTCTAAGGAAAAAAATTTCCAATATTGTGGAATGTAAATCACTTAGAAAATAGGAATCTTCAGAGAGAGGATACCAGAGACAAAAAAGTATAAAGTTGTCCCAAACATATTTTATCTGCATATTTAAGCCCAGATTAAAGTTTCTGCTGCCATCTCAAAGGTCTAATTACAGTTCTTTGCAACATCTCAAAAGGATTCAATTACCTTTGAGTGGCAGGGCTACTTTAACATTTCAGGGCTACTGAAATTAGGTTTCCCAGGTAAGACAATGGATTGATGGAATTGAATTACTCATGGAGGGTAAAAACGGGGTGCTTAGCAATGTCTCTGGAAAGGTATGTCCCAAGATCTGAGGAAGAAAAAATCCTGCCTAGAATTGATTTGAAACTGTACTTTTCTATGTCTTTCAAACAGTGTTTTGGAGAATTATTTCAACTCCAAATCAGAATGTTATCTTTTGAATTATATGGAATTACTGTCATCTGCAAGGCAGTTTCATTGGAGTTGTTAAATATAGGTACACATCATACATTTTTCTTTCATAGACTGGACTACACAACAATAACACAATCAATCAGCTAATCATTGAATCACTTTCACAGCGTTCTCCTCCTATCCACCTTCACCTAGAAACTTAGAGTACCTGACTGGAAATCTTCAATGCAACGTCTGGTCTGTTGAGCCTGATGAATACCCCTCTTCCCAAAGTCACTACTAACCCAGTCTGCAGTTCCATTCATGGTCATCTGCTTACAGACAGTCTAAATGGTCAGAGAAAATGCTGGCAATGCAAGAAGAGGGAAGTCAGTACAGAAATACACATTCCTTCCAATATTGTCAGTACCAGTGAATGAAACATTTCACCTGCATAGTCTGTGATAATGTTTCTCTCTATATTGTGTTTCAAGGCAAAAAATATATTACTCCAGAAGAATTTTTACTAATTTCCTATCAATAACAATTAAAAATAAAGACAGAAATGTTTCTGAGAAGAAAAATATATTCCAGATACAAAACCAGCCATATATCAGTGCCAGAATTTAGTGACAATAGAAAATTTTTGCTGTCCATCATTCTCCACCCTGAAATACATGGGCATAGCTGCTTCACTCAGAACTGACAATCAGACACGTTTAAGCAAAAAATGACTCTTCATAAATAAGATTTTTTTTCTGCTTCTGAGGCCATTCCTTCTGTCTTTTAAGTTAATTTATAATTTTACTTTTTTTACTTCACTATAGAAATTTGTGGGTTTTTGCAGTGAGAATACTTTGTATCTAAGTCTCTTCCATTACTTTTTGCTGTATCACAAGGTTCTTATCTCAGCTTCTCTGTTATTCAATACTGGTAAAATGTATTATGCCATTTAGAAAGATCATTCAGTCTTTTTATGACTTTCATGCATATGATAAATCACTCTGGATGGCTGTTTTTCCCAGTTCAGAGCAGTGCTCTCTTCCATCTCTGCCTAGTTTATTGATAACTATCACTGGGTGAAGAGCTGGCGGAATCTCAATCTGGCTCAAACTGAAATCGTACAAACGAATACTTCAAAATACAAACTCAACACTGAAAATATTTTTTAAAATCTCATTTTCTATTGAATAACTGAAGAAAAGTTTAGATCTTTCAAGGAATACACAATCTGGACTATATTATTATTTCATTTCACTACTATTTTGGAGTAACAATTTTAAGATGATGAAGCTTGCAGAGCTCCCACAAGATGCCTTTGCAGTAAAGGTATTTTAAATATTTAGAGGGATAAGATTTAAACACATGTTGGATAAAACAGACTTTTACTGGTGTGAGAAGGTGATCAGTCTCACAAAGAGGAAAGAAGAAAATTGCAGGAAATTTTTTCACGTAAAACACTTAAAAACCAGTCTCAGAAGGATGGATGGTCATTTCTGCAGTGACTAGAGGTAGAGTGAGCCACAAAATATTTGTATAACATTGCTGCTTGTGAAGTTTGTTGTACTTGTTTTATTGCTACCAAGTGTTATTGAAATATCACCACAAAATTTCTATATTATATAAAAATATCCTTTACTTTCAGCTCAGTACAAGTTTAAAAGATGCATCAGGTGGTGAGAAACATTGAGTGAAATAACATTTTCATAATCTTCAGGATTTTTAAAATACTTTTGTCTGATAGAGGCAAAATTATGTTTTATTTACCCTTTTTCTCCTGTTTTGTGGTATATTTGTTTTAATATGAAAAAACAAT
Organism: Struthidea cinerea; assembly: GCA_013397865.1. NCBI lineage: Eukaryota > Metazoa > Chordata > Aves > Passeriformes > Corcoracidae > Struthidea > Struthidea cinerea. The sequence goes on along the minus strand of VZTI01005236.1, from coordinate 15,606 downwards.
TAATTAGAAATGTGAGAAGGGTGAACTGGAATGGATTAAATTAAAAGTATTTAAGATTGTCTTTTTGGTTTTGCCTTTTTTTTTCCACCTAGTTCAAATACCAGGAGGAGATACCTCTTTTCAGAGCACTTCAGCTTATACCTAAGTCTTTTCCCTTCTCTCATACACCAGAATCAGGCAGTGACACCGAAAATGCAATTACTAATCCAACCAGTGGGAGGTTCATTCCCTTTCCCCATCTGTTGCTCCCCCTGTGTTTGTCACCATAACTTTTTTGAATGTCTGAGCTGGAGGAGGAGACAATGCAGTGGGGGAGGTTACTGGCTGGGCATGGTAACTGCCAGCCTGCCTCCTGTCCAGGCATCAACACCTCCTTCCCTGCGCAGGCACCAGAGAGGAATCAAATACTGGAGAACCGAATTGTCCCAGCTTTAGTCAAGAAGTATAAGTAGTTAAGCAGACCTGCTTGGGAGCCAAAAAGAATGACCAAAATATTACTGATATTTTATGAGTGGGACAGCAATGAGTCCCACTCGTATTTATCACAAAACAGTGATGTCTTCTCACAAAGGTTAAAATAGTTTCTGCCACAGTGGCCACTGTATTAATGTGCTTACAGTCAGGAAGGAAATATCTGGTGTGCCAGAGACAAGTTAGAAATACAAGAGCATCAACCGAAAAAAAGCCTTGTGAGAAAGCAGTGGAAGATGGTGGCATTTGTTGGAAGGAGAACTATTGAGAAAATAAAAAGTGATGCTGTGACACAAGCATTGTGGTCATTCATAGGTTTACTATAACCTGAAGGCTTATCAGCCACTAGATATTTGCACATGCTACGCTTAAATCTTCTTAAACTCTCCAGTTAAGCTGTTGGGATGCACATCCTTACCCAAAGGATGCATTTCAGGGCCACAGCAGTCTACTTCTTCTTTGTTGTGACAACAAAGAACTTAAAGTCTGGTTATAAACTAATATTTTGGTCTAAGGAAACTGTGTCTTCCTGGGAAGAGCAAGTACTAGCTAAACTGAGCCACCTGGAGAGGAGGTCAGCTTTCAGTGTAAGGGCAGGTGAGAGAAAGAGTAGCTACTCACCTGGGAATGGTGATGCTGATCAGGGAACAAGGCATGCTTGTGTAAGTCATTAAATCTTATTCCCTCTCAAGTCTAGAGGGCATAAGGTTAAGAAAGTAATCAGAAATACTTGACCCACCATGATTATGTGATGTATAGGTACAGTAGGCAATTACTTGATGGAGCCACAGAGCTTTCACTGTTTTCTCATCCTAAGCTCCTCAAAGCCATTTCCCCCTTGTTACCAGATTTCTGTTTTGTGCAAATGTGCAGGAGAAGGGTAATGGCTGGGCAGAGAGAGTACATCAATCTTATTATAATCTTTGTTTAATACTGTATTTTAACCTATCTTTCTGATTTCAGAAAGTCCAAACCTATCAACAAAACCTTAGCATAGCAGGTTATCTTGATTAACATGCTTCAGGTTACCTGGCTCTTTTAGAAACAGTAGTCAAAATGGTTTTAGTTTGAACACAAAACCTAGAAGTTTCTATGTTCCATTTTAAACATTTATAGCATTTCAATCATTTCTAACATTATTATTAAACTAATAAATGTTTTAGCAGCTTGAAATATCTCCAGACTTAAAACACAGTGTTGGGTACATATACTACAAACAACAACAACAACAACAAAGGAGCTGACAAGTAGCGAGTTAAATAGAATTAATTTCGTTTCAGTTTCCCCGTGAAATCATAAACCAATCAGACTTTTGTTCCTGTGTTATATGATAACACCAACCCAAAGTCCCTCAGTGAAATTATTTCCTTGTAAATTATTGCAGTCCATCTGTTATGCTCAAGAAATATGATTTTTTTTTTAAGTGGGTAATATAAAGTAGAAAAAATATGTGCTGCTTCCAATCTCCTGATATCTGCAGGAACCCCAGGGCGGGTCTAAGGCTCACAACTTCTAAATACTCGATTACTTTCAAAAGCTGATGGGTATTTAGTATAACAGAATATGAAAAACTAATCAGAAAAAAAGAGGAGAGAGAACAAAGCAGAGAGATATAAGAAGGATTCTCTTTCTCTAGATATACACTTACATATTTTACCATTAATTAAAGCTTACTTATATTTATGAGTAATCACTAAATAAAAAGATAAATGTCATTTATCTCACAAAATATTACAGTGTAGGTGTTCCTGTTCCTAATCAGAAACATCCAAATTAAGTATGGGAAGAAACATCCTGATCCATTCAATATGGTAAGTGAACCTGCAGACATTACTACAATTAGATATTTCCTTTATAGATGTACTCAATGGCCAGTGAAATATATTCCTGTCCTCCTGTCTTGAAATAGGAAAATTATTATAATTGATATTTTGATTTAACTTTTTTATTTTATCATATCAAAGAAAACATTGGGAAAGAAGATACAGGAAGGAAGATTGAAAGTCAGCTTCCAGTGTAGCTGAAAATTGATTCAGCTACATTTCCTTCAACAAACTTTGAAAAATGTTACTGTAAGTGACAATTATCTCTGCATATCCTGATGGTCAGCTGAATTAGGGGAACCATAAGTCATCATGTCAGAACTTCTTTCTGGTTTCTTGTTTAAGGTTGAAGTGTGACAGGGATGTAGCAGACTATAGTTATTTTTCTCTGAAGAAATTTTTGTGAGATTTTTCTCTCCCAACATAGCCAGAATGAAAAGTCTGTTATTCTTATATGCATGTATAACATCTGTGAGTTCTTTGATTTGATTGATACATGCAGCTGTACTTTTTAAATAAGAGGCTAGGGATTTTTAACTGGTAATGTAAGGTGGTTGTTGCCCAATCAGAAAAGCTTCCTGACTGTAAAGAGTAAGTTTTGTTTTGTGCAATGACATATGTACAGCACCTCATAAAAGAATTTAATATTCTTTGAAGACTTGATAAGAATTATTGGGAGGTAAAAGTTCTGCTATCTTCTTCAGATGCTTTATTAAATTCATGAGAGATAATACTGTCTTCTTGATAACCTAAGTTTATGTTTGTTCCAAAGTTTAATTTCCTAATAATTTGTGAGAACATGAAGAAAAGTCTGAACAACAAGAATCATTTCCCTTCCTTCCATTGTTGCCTCATTGTCATTATCTCGCTTGGAGCTACACTTTGACAATTTTGCTGTGGCCCTCTGGGGATGGCAGCATGTAGGTGTCTTTTCCCACTGGGGAAAACTATTATAATTGTGCCTGAGAAAGAGAAGGTCTTTCTGGACATGTTATGTAGAGGAAGATCCACAGGGAAAAAAAAATCATCAGCTCTTGGGCTGGAATTGAGCTCTTTCTGAAGAACTGTCTCTTCTACCTGAATTGATGGAAAAGTATTTCCTGAACACCTGACACCATACATGAATATGAAATCCTTTCTCCCAGGCACTACAGAAAGTGATTTTCTACACAGTTAGAGCGCAGACAGAAAGACTTCTGGTTTCTATGCTGTACATCTTATTTTAATTTTTAAGGTGTTTCGTGTTTCATTTCACTCAGGCTTTTTGGTATTTCAGAATTTTGGAAATTGAGTCTTGTGGTTCTCTCAAGTAAGGATTTAAAGTTTCTGTTCATCAAAGCCTAAAGAAATGCTTCTGGATTTCTAAAGCAGAAAAAAAAATATTAATATTTCCAAGTTATCTGTGGACCATCATACTTGTCTAGCTGTGATATCAAGTGGTAAGATGAAGATTAATTTGGGTTAGTGGAGCCAAAAATTTTCATATTACAAAAAACTACCAAACATCACTGAAAACATGCTGAGTGAGGAACTTGGGCATTGTTTTTATACCCTAATAGAATTGAAATACATTTACTAAGATTTCTTTTCCTACAAGCCTGCCTTGTGAATTTCCATTCTTTTTTGATTGTCAAACTTCTCATTACCTCATAAATTATTTGCAAGGTGCCTGGAGGTGCAGTTAAAGAGGGCAAACTTGTGTTTCTACTAATGAATTGGTTTTCCTGTAGGGTACAGGAGACAGTACTTCAATCTAATTAATGGAAAGCATTAAACTTCATGAATCTTTTTACTAAGAATGAGACCACTTTTTGCACAAGAAGAATAAGAAAGCTGGGGAAAGGGTCTGTCCCTGTATTGCTCTACTTGCTTGAGTAACCCTCTCCTTGAAAATGAAACAAAATGTGAACACTTTTATCCTGTAAATGTAAATGGGAGTAGGCACTGTTTGTTTTATGTCTGGAAGCATCAACACATCAGTGATATCTATTGTTCTGATTCTGAGGTCCTCTGGCTGTTGATTTCATTTCAAGCTGTGCTGCTACTGTGGCTGCTGGTAGCTGAAAGGGGAGCTGCTGGGGAAAAAAGGATCCGCAATAAAGCCATAAGGGAGATTATGAAAAGCATTCACAGAATTTTATGCAGGATTTCTTTCAGTTGGTGGGTTGTGCTAATTAAGGATAAATTTTCCATGTCTGGATTTAGAGGTAAGACTAGCATCCAGTCTCATACTCCCAAATGAAAAGCAGTATTGTTGATAAATGCCTGCTGCCATGATACAGCATTCAAAACAATTTCACACACACAGTTTTCCACTGAGGATTCAGTAGCTTCTATATTTATGTCCCAACTGGCTCTTATTCAAGCTTTACTTTTCCCCCAATGAGTGACTAACTATCCCTGCTTTGGGAATTCTCCTTCATGAATACTTTGAAGAAGCCAGTCCCTTAGAATTCACATATTTATCAAAGTTAGTTGAGGTATTTTGTTTGAACAACATTCTTGGTGTGACACGTGTGGTAAAGAGCTGCATTCATACAGACACATATCACATTAAAAAAACCCAAAACCAACAAACAAAAAAACCCCCAATATCAGATTTCTGAGTCATTTTTCCCCATCTCTTTCCCAGACATAAACATGTCAAAGAGACTCGACCATGCCCAAACTACTATATTTTTTTCTTTTTTCTCCCCTTGGATTCACCAGCCAATAAATCTTAGTTTCCTCTTCTTGTTGTTTAGCACTTTTTCCTATAAAACTGAGTTTTCTGTTCTTTCATTTGTTTGATTTCTTTTTCTGAGAAACAGTTTGGTGCAGAACAGTGTTGCTACTAGGCAAAACTTTGACACTGGAGCAAAGTAAAATGACTTTGCATTTATTAGAGAAAGAGTAGGCATAGAATGCAGTTAAAAAAGTTGCTAAGCAAATTGTGTGCACAACCACAGACAATACTTTTCTTGTTTTAGTGGCAGATATCTTGGGGAGTAGCTCCATCATTGGGAAGAAGACTCAAAGTCAGAAAGAGGACTTCATGAAATTAGCTAGTAAAGAGTGCAGAAAAAGGAAAGCAGAAAAGAACAGTTGTCATGGGGTATGTCGAATTCATTCCTCATTAGTTAGTTAATGAGACAGTTTATTCTGCATATGTAATGCCATTTCTTTTTTTTTTTTTGCTTATGTGTCAGAAAAACTGTGATTTGTTCTAATAACTCCATGAACCTAATATAAGAGTGTGTGATAAGCCACTTTTATGTGTGATAACCCATTATCTATTTAACAAGGAGTGCTAGAAACTACCGAAAAAGAACTCCATGATTCTGAATCAGTCTTGGATTATCTCTTTATTCTAATTTGCAGATTACTCAATTTTCCAGCCTTCTGTTATGAACTGGGTGGACTAAATACAAGCTAAAAGGCTTAATGAATACCTCTCATCTTCACAAAGAGAATCAAACAGGGAAAGGATATAAACTAAGGGAAGAAAGACATGATTTAAACTCATAATATTGTTTCAGAAAATCTTTGAAGTGTAATATTTAATTACAGGATATTACTGTCATAGAATGTAGGTAACAGCTTTAATAAATCTATTTATTTTTAAATAGATATATTAATGTGAAAAATTCTAACTAAAATTTTCAAGGCCAGCAAGGCAAACACATTGCACATGACTTCAGAATGGCCATGTGCTATTTCTTTCTCTTTTTGGTCATCTTCTCTTTGAGGAAGAAGACCAACAGGGCAGTTTAGAGGCAGAAATCCTAAAGCAGCTGAAGCACCAGGTAGTAGCTTTAGAACAAGCTTCTAAAAGATAAACACTAGGAACACAGAAGAGTAGTTTAACAGAATGTTTTTGACTGACTTAAAATAATGAAGGATCTACAGCTGTTTTATGAGCTCAATAGAACTCTGCATTATTAGATATTCCAAAAATATTTACAGCTCTTCTTCTCGTGCAAGCAGTTTCCCACCCCAGTCTCTCCTCCTTCCTTCCTTACACTACAGACATCCAGAGAATATTGTCCCTAACAAGCAAGATTTGATATCTCCTGCAGCGGCTGCTCACACTGGATGTACCTCTAGTCTGTAATAGCGTATGGTGAAGAGATAACAAAGCTAGCCAAGATCTAAGCAAATGCTATACAGCAATTTTTCAGCTCACCACCACACATAATCTGCCTTTCTAGGTTGATTTTAGACAGACTTAAATACCTTTCTTTTTACTTACAAGATTAGAATGAACTTCAATTGTGATGGCAACCTCTGCATGCATCTGAGTGTATTTACCATTTCAGATTTTGACTAGTTTAAGAATTTATGTAATATTCTGTTTCAGTGATACTTTCAGTGTGTGATCTATGGCTACAAGAAACAGCAAATCAATTTTGAGGATAACTTGTTTTCAGGCATCTGAGGTAAAGTGAGATTCCATTAACTCCATCAATCACCTCCTGAATCGTTTTTCCCTTAGGAATGGTGAAATAACTTGGTGTCCTGATAGATGCTTGGGGCCAACACAGAAATAAACAGAAGGGAAAACCCAGAACAACACATTTCTGTGTTCATTATTATTAGAGGAAAAATAACTCATTAGCTTTCTGATCCACACTTTTTTTTTCTCATATTCTGTTGAGATCTGAGGTATTTTTTGCAGATACCTCGTGTCAGTTAGAATTCATAATACAGGATTTTTTCAGCCTATTTTTCTTCTTCATTATTGTTCTCTGGTAGGGAGAGGCTATTCATAACCTCTTCACAATCTACTTGATCACAAGTGGCTGTCATTGCATGGAGAGAGGAGGGATACAGAAACAAGATTGGTTAGGATGTCTGGAAAACACAGTCCGTTCTTAATGAAAAGGCTGCTTCTATTTGTGCATTCCAATGGTTTTTTTTTTAATTACTGCATAGGAGTGGAAAAAGTGATACATAGAGACACTCTCAACTTGAGCTGAGGACCAGAAGCAATGAAAGTGAGTGAAAGAAAAAGAAAAGGAGCATTTCTTCATAATTTTATTTGTTCAGAAAGTATTTTACATAGAAAGAGATTACTCAAGGAAGAATAGTATCAATAGAAATACATTTTTCTAATAAGGAAAATTTAGAGTAAATCTCTCAAGGGACTGGAGAGATCATGCTGGCAAATTTTCTTCCACTGAATTTCATATTTTTCACTTCTGAATTATATTTTCTCTTGCATGTCTTTCTTGCATTTTGTTGATCAACCAATATTAAATCTTTCAAAGGCAAGTTTACAGTAACTGCAAACAATTGCTAACTCGAGTACTATAGATGATACTGTCTTGCTGCACTGATAAAGCACCCACAAAAGCTTATTCTTAAAAATATAGTGCAAAGTTTCATGCTATCACTTGATAAAAAGGTGAACACCAGATTTTTAACTAGGACAACCTTCACACTTTTTTTTAAATCAGAAGAGTAGGGAGGAATGAAAAGTCAAAACATGGGAATGGTCAATGACTCGTTAATTACTACAGAGCTTAAGCTTTTATGAATTATATAATTTGAATTATATTCCAAAAAAAATATATAATATTTAATAAATCAAGCTGTCTATATGATATTAACACCCTTCACCAGAGATTTGTGGAGAGACCAGTGAATAACTGGTTAGGAAGATGGGAATTAATTTTTTTTTATAATAACTAATAGCCTACTTTATAAAGGTTTTTTTTTTTTTCTGTCTATTTCATCTTTCTTGTGGACTCCCTAGTTATTTATTTCCCTTTTCAATCATGATATTATTTTCGTCCCCTTTCAACACAGTCTCATAACATTGTGTTTGTGCTTCAGCATTTTTTCTTTTCTTAAAAATATGTATTGCCTCTTGGCTTTTCTTTGCTCCTTTTAAGTATCCCACATAGTTCAGTGCTGTACCTCTTTCACCACACATGGTAGCCACCCTGGCAAAACCACTACTGCTCTGCATATGTAAAGAGAGGTGGATAGCAAGAAGTAGAAAGTAAGGCTACCAAAAAAAAAAAAAAAAAAAAAAAAAAAAAAAAAAAAAATAGATTGGGGGCCAGCTTATAAAACTGGATAAAAAACATGGCTAGGAAAAAACACTGATAACAAAAGGGAAAAGCCTATTGCACAGGTATGGAGATACTGAAATAGGACACTGAAGCATTTTATTTGGTAGGATTATTGAAGAACCAAGTTTTAATATGTCTGTGAACCAGTAAACTGCAGATACTATAAAACAAAAGCTGCAAGCTAAGGAAATTACCAGTAAACTACTGAGTTATTCTGTGACTGTAAAGACAAATGGACAAAAATACTGTAAAAACTTCCATCACCAAAATTACTCCATGCCAATTTTGTGGTAAACCATACTTCTTCACTTTCATGTCTTTATCTTTCTCTTATTCCTTCTTCTTCTCTTCTTTTCTCTGAACCTTTTTTTCTGTAATCATCTTTTCTTTTTCTTTTTGTCTGGTTTCTGAATTCTTCGTATGCAACCACAAAAGTACCCTTTCATTCATTAGTACCCTTTCTTTCTGAAGCAGCCCTTCCTGCTCACAGTTAATAACACCTACAGTTCTTCCTTCTAAGCCATTTGCCCTCGATCTTGCCTGCACCTTCTCTTTAACTCAGTTGAGGACAATGACCACATCTGACACGTTACCAGTCACACAAATGGATTCAGCAACAGGTGGAGCCTGGACTTTATCTTCAGTTTGTTGGTGATATTATGTGACTGGCTTTGTAGGGGTTGCTCTCTAGGAGCCTTACTCCAAAGGGCTGAGGATGTGTGAGGAAGATATGGTAAACAATATCTGTCTCCAACAGAGCTTCTGGGGTTGTTAACCAGGAAGCTGATATGAAAGGCAAAATGTTGATACTCAGTGTAAAGCATGTGTGAGTGGTGAAAGAAAAGGTATTTTGCCAATAGTGTGAATCAGAGAAAGGTTCTCTTGAAAGATTGAAAGAGCACTAAAATAGTACCTATTAGGAGAATATAGAGCATTCAGATAGAGAGCAGTGGGATGCAGATACACAGTACTGATGTTTGCAAATTTGGCATAGCAGCTATCTAAGCACATGCATATTTCCACAGAATGAATTTAACATGTCTAAACCCTCACTGGGTCCTACCTTTGCATCAGTAGAACCGTGCAAAGCATATGTCAGATGCTGACTTTGCATGTGTATAATGGCTAATTAAGTCTTCTATGACAGAGGGGAAGAATGAGATGGCATATATCAGGACTTAACTAAGGCTTTGTCACAATCACAATGCTATCCTCATTAGCAATCTAGGGAAACATGGTAACTGTTAAGAGAGTGTAAAGCTGATTGGATGCCAACAGTCATTGTCCAGCTACTGGGGGTCACTGTCTAAGCAGAAAAGTGTATTGAATAACACTCGATCCTTGCCTTTGACAAAAGTATGATGCAGAAGGTGTGCAGAGTGTTTAGACACCTAGGTGCAGCAGCGATGACAATGAAAAAAGCAGGAAGGGCAAAATAGCATAAGCTGGCTATCATAATATTCCCTCTGCAGATTTACTGTATGTTTTGTTCTTCCTCACAACAGAAGCTGACAGAGACATTTAGCTATTAGCTCACCAGCTGAAGGGGAAAAATAAAGACCCACCATTTAAAGAGTCTGTTTCTGTATCTCTCTAGTGTACCATTAGGACATTTTGATGTTCTTCTAACTAGGTGAAATTTTTGTTCTTTGTTGCAAAATTAGAGTTGAAATTAAATAAATGGAAGCAGCAACAAATAGTTATTAAATTACAAAAAATAAAGTAACCAAACATAGTCTTTTCTTATTTTAGGGAGTTTAGAGGAAATTAAAAATTAGACTGAAGGTTTGAAATTTTTTCCCCTGATATAAATATTGAACAAGTTTGCAGCTCTGCAATGTTGTTGGTTTGGGGGTTTTTTTACCAGCTTTGAAACATATGCACAAAACATGGTGGAACTCTGTTGCAGGTCCTTTACTTCCCACAATTTAATAAACTTTCTATGGTCGTCTTAAGATGGAGTTAGAGCCAGTTTCCAAATGTTTAATTTTATTTTGCCAGATTTATGAAAGCATTTCATTGATTGATTACAGTATGTAAAAGTATGATGACACCCCTGTTCCCAGCTATTAGGAAGACAGGATACGCAAGAAGAGGTATGACATGATAAAACCCTGGGTTTCATCATCTGAATCAATTAGGAAAGTGGTTTTGACTGCTGGATAATAAATAATGATTTAAATGAAAATAGACCTTGATAAGAGAGGAAATAAGACTTGTCTAAACTAGATCTATATAGAGATGATGTTTTAGCATGGAGAAATTAACTGTCTAATTGGAATAGCAAAATAATGCATTAAAAAAAAGATTAAAACCTGCTTGTCTATTTTTGGAAGTGAGAGCAATGGATTATGAGATATCACAATGTTGTTACTGGAATAAAAGGATGGGAACAAAGATTTACCTGGATTATGGTAGAAAAAGCCTGAGTTGTATAAAATGAAATAGTTCTACAGCACTTAAATATTTTTGCCAGATATATTTTTTAATACATACTTTCTGCTGTTTTGGCAGAGGTTGGGTAAAAATACAGATGGTATCACAGGTGTTTAAGCATACCTTACTGCCTTAAACTGAGTTCATAAGCCTTTGGATAATGCATCAAAACTTTCAAGGCCCTGAAAACAATAACCAGATGAAATCACCTCTTGTTTAATGGAAATTGTTGAATAAAGCACACAAAATCTCTGTACAGGCAGAATATTGCAGTAAATCACACAGAATCCAGAAGGGATCTACTGGAAATCCTGGTTTCACTTAAAAATCTGTGTTTATTTTTCAGACACTATAAAAAACACAAAACCTTTTTATGGTTGTTACCCAAAATTAATTAATATCATCTTCATCAGAATTTTGTTTGTGCACTGGGATATTTTGAAAGAAACATTCTTTTTCAACAAGCCATTAGACAAGCTTAGGTGGATCCTTGTAGAGGTGAAATAACTCCTGTTTTTGTCTCTGAGTGCATCTTGGTAGGTACCACTAATCTAGTTGGTATATCAGTTCTTTACTGCAGAGTGAAGAATCCCAAACCTTTCTTTAGAGAAGACAGGTGACAGAGAGGATGGGTGAGGAAAGAGATATTCTGAAACAGTCAGGAAGAAATGAATGACCTGATAGTCATACGATTTCACAGGCTGCTGGAAAGTAAGTGGTGTTTTTGTCTGGCTTTTTTTCTTTGTCCCCCTTCAGCAGATAGGCAAGAGAAAATGCCTGGCAAGTGCAGCTCATTTTTCTCAGAATTTGTGCTATATATTGTATTACTTCATCAGTTATCCTATTTGAACTCCTGAGTTAGGGGTTTAAAACAGTTCTATCTCAGAAAGAAAAGCCATTAGTTTAATACTGGTTTATTAATGTGTGAATGTGCCATTTTTGCCAAGGCCAAGAGTAGGAAAGGCACCACTAATTTTGTTTCTCCCCACCCTTCTTTCCCTCTGTACACCACCATCTCCAAGGATCACCATGTGCCCAGGAGTATTGTCCAAATGCTTCTTGAACTCTGTCACGTTGGTGCTGTGACTGCTTCTCTGAGGAGCCTGTTCCAGTGTCTAACCACCCTCAGATGATGAAACTTTTTCTAATATCCAACGTAAACCTCCCTTGGCCCAACTTCAGGCCATTCCCTCAGGTCCTGTCACTGGTCACCTCAGAGAAGAGATCAGTGTCTGCCCCTCCTCTTCCCCTCACAATGAAGCTGTAACTGCAATGACGTTTCCCCTCGGTCTCTTCCAGGCTGAAGAGACCAAGTGCCCTCAGTCACTCCTCATACGGCTTCCCTTCAAGGCCCTTCACCATCTTTGTTGTCCTCCTTTGGACACTCCCTGACAACTTTAGATCCTTCTTGTATTGTGGCACCCAAAACTGCACACAGGACTCAAGGTGAGGCTGCCCCAGTGCAGAGCCGAGTGGGACAATCCCCTCCCTTGCCCAGCTGGCGATGCTGTGCCTGATGCCCCCCAGGACACAGCTGGCTCTCCTGGCTGCCAGGGCACTGCTGATTCATATTCAACTTGCCATCTACCAGGACCCCCTAGTCCCTTTTGGTGGTGCTGCTTTACAGCACCTCATTTCCCAGTCTGGACTATACCCAGGGTTACTCTGTCTCAGGTGCAGAATCCAGCACTTTCTCTTGTTGAGCTTCATAGAGTCGGTGATTGCATAGATGGAGCCATTGATTCACTGTATTATTATAATTGCGTCCTAATTCTTTCACAGTCTCAGCTTTCACTATGAAGTCGTGCAGCCTTTCCACAGTCAAAGAATCACAGAATCACAGAATGGTCTGAGTTGGAAGGGACATTAAAGATCATCCGGGCAGGGACACCTTTAACTAACCAGGTTGCTCATAGATCCATCCAACCTTGCCTGTACACTTTGGGGGATGGGGCATGCACAACACCTCTGGGCAACCTGTGCCAGTGCCTCTTCACCCTAACAGTAAAGAATTTTTTCCTAACATCTAATCTAAACGTACTCTTTCAGACTGAAACCTTTTCCCCCTGTCCTGTTGTTACATGCCCTCGTGAAAAGTGACAGTTGTCTCTATTAGCTGTATGGAAGAGCTTTCTTTCTGACAATCCCGCCAAGTATCTCCTGTTCCCTTGTGGCAACAGTGTTCACAACATGGCTTTGTGTCTAAAACATTACTTATTTTCATCACTTGTAATTGGTATCTTGTAAAATTTGCTGCCTATATTCATTAGAGGAAAAAAGTAAACAGGGTTATATGTTCAAATTCTTCAAAATATTTTTCAGTTATTTATTATTAGGAACTTATTAGTTCCTAATAATAGAAACTAAACAAGTGCCATTTTTGTTTCTGCTCTGTCTTCTAGAGCTTCTGATATTCCATGCTTGTAAGAATTTTCTTGCTTTTCCCCCCAAATTACATATTTCTGTGGTTCAGTTGGTGACTATCAGTACACAGGTATATGTGAATTCAACAAAGATAAACAAAAAACTTGAGAACGTAATATTTTTCATGTTTAGCTTAATATTTTCAGTATTTAATTTTCACTAATTTGTCTTTATTTAGACAGTTAATGTATTTTCAGTGTATTTTTTTAAGTTTTAGTCAACACTGTCTGTAAGGATTTTTTGTCCTGAATGGCATAACTTCAGGACAACATGTTTTGAAGGGCAAAATCTTCCAGGTGTGTTTTGCAGTGCTGTTGTCAACATTAAATTGTCGCCTTACTCTTCAGTTACCTATTCTTGTAATCACTGTTTGTAATTTCTCATTGGGAAGAATAAAAATTGTTATGTATTACTTTACAATTTTGCCATGTCACTTTTCCCTATCTGCAGTCTTTCCCTAATGTTAGATCTTTTTTAAAGGTTGAAAACTATCTCTTCTTTTCCTCTTCCCTCTGTGTAACATGCACTGTTAACCCAATCTGTAAATAAGAGTAAGTGGCTCTGTTTTGAATTTAAGATAATTTCAAGGAATCTAGTCCCTCTTATTTTATTGACAAGAATTACAAAAAATGTTGGAATTGCCTTTAAAAATTTTTCTTTCATCTAATTATACAGTTTATATATAGGAAACGTTCAGTAATGCAGTTATTGGATCCATAAAATCAGTAAACTCCTCAGGGCTCAGTATTGGGTCCTGTTTAATATCTTTATCAATGATCTGGACAAGGGAATTGGGTATGCCCTCAGTAAATTCACAGATGACACTGAGCTGGTTGGGAACGTTGATCTTCTGGAGGACATAGAGGCTCTGCAGAGGGATCCGGACAGACTAGATTGATGGGCCAAGGCCAGTGCTATGAGATTCAATAAGGCCCAGTTCTGCACCTGGATCACAACAACCCCAGGCAGTGCTACAGACTGGGGCAGAGTAGCTGGAAAGCTGCTCAGCAGAACAGGACCTGGGAGTGCTAGTAACAGCTGCTGAACATGAGCCAGCCAGGTGGCCAAGAAGGCCAGTGGCAGCCTGGCCTGTGTCAGCAATAGTGTGGCCAGCAGGACCAGGGCAGTAATTCCCCTGCACTTGGCATTGGTGAGGCCACAACTCAAAACCTGTGTTCAGTTTTGCCCTCACTACAAGAAAGATATTGAGACAGCTTTTTTCAGCACAAATTTTTAGAAATGTTTTGAAGGTGTACACCTTAGCATCAACATTCAAGATGCTAATACACAGTAGGAGTGCAGAATGTGGTATGCTGCCTCTGAGAACAAGTCCAAGGAATGCCAAAGGGGAGGCTAAATTCAGTGTTACATGGAAGTGTTTCTACCATAAGTTTTGACAACTCTTACAAAACTAGTCTTCCATAGATATTAGCATACATTAGTGTGAAATTGCAAAATAGGAAGACCATTTTTAGCATGATTCATATGGCAGTAGGAGCACAGATATAGATTAAATTTAATGATGCTTTTGAAAATGTTACAAAGCACTTACATAGTTTTTTATGTGCATTAGGGAATCAGATTTACTTGGTCTGCCAAGTAGATAGGTGCCAAATATAGTGAATAGTAGGTGTATAATATGTATAAAAATGAGTACTTTTCCCTTTGGAATCCATTTTCCAAATATCTTGGAAACTAGTAAACAAAAAAAGCCCCTTGGATCATAATTTAAGCACTAATGTGTATTATTTGAAGGCAGCTTGAAAGTTTTAAATTTTTATGGAAGCTGAGATCTAACCAGTTACAAAATAATCATGCAGTTCTCCATTCTGCTTGCTTTTAACACCATTACTTAAACCATTCTATGTTTCCAAGGCTAACAATGGTTAACTGATTAAATGCACTGCAACAAGAAGCTGCAATTAAACCAGCTGATAATTCTCTTGAAAAGTGCATAGAAAATAAACAATCTCAGCAACCCCTACAAAGCACAGTTGATTTCATAATTTCTTCCTGCACTAGAAGATCCTTTTGTAAATCCTGAAATGTCCAGAAGTTTGATGGGTCCGGCTGTGATGGTGTAATGAACGGGAAAGGTACATACAATTTCCCTTTCTCTTTATCTTCTTTGTGAACAATGTGAAGACAAATCTGAAACAGAAATACTTAGGTAAATGCATCAGCTCAACTGCAAATATTTGTCAGTTCTACTTCACTGTAGCCCCAAATGACATCAAGACCTTGCTGTTCTCAGTATAAATACACAAGAGGTGACGTAAGAAATGGCCCTGTCCACAGATAATTGGCATTTTACAGATAGGTCTGCATAGCTGTTTGCAAACACCGGTTTCAGTGCCGTTCTAACAGCAAGATGCTTGTCTTGGGGTGACTTT